>JBBPBX010003752.1:0-19492 GCA_038048925.1 Garcialebias charrua
AGTGCTTACTGCCTGGGTTGGGGACCTCCAGGGCGCGTACGGTTCATCTGTACCCAGGAATGAGTGCTTACTGCCTGGGTTGGGGACCTCCAGGGCGCGTACGGTTCATCTGTACCCAGGAATGAGTGCTTACTGCCTGGGTTGGGGACCTCCAGGGCGCGTACGGTTCATCTGTACCCAGGAATGAGTGCTTACTGCCTGGGTTGGGGACCTCCAGGGCGCGTACGGTTCATCTGTACCCAGGAATGAGTGCTTACTGCCTGGGTTGGGGACCTCCAGGGCGCGTACGGTTCATCTGTACCCAGGAATGAGTGCTTACTGCCTGGGTTGGGGACCTCCAGGGCGCGTACGGTTCATCTGTACCCAGGAATGAGTGCTTACTGCCTGGGTTGGGGACCTCCAGGGCGCGTACGGACCCTGTACTTGACGAGACAGAGATTTTATTGGATTGGCCTAGTGCGTGATGTTACTGAGTATGTACAACACTGCAGACGATGTGTTGTCAGCAAGTCGCCAGAGCCAGAAGCCAGAGCTCCTTTGAAAAACATAAGGACCTCTGAACCTCTTGAACTTGTCAGTATTGATTTCTGGACTGCTGAGGATTCTTCAAACAGTTCACTGGATGTGCTAGTAGCTACTGACCACTTCACAAAGATGGCACACGCTTTCTTGTGCCCCAATCAGTCAGCTAAAGCAGTCGCACACCAGCTGTGGAACAATTATTTCAGCATCTATGGGTTTCCCAAGCGACTACATTCCGATCAGGGGGCCACTTTTGAGAGTTTGCTTATTGCAGAGTTACTGAATGTGGCAGGCGTGCAAAAGTCCCACACTACACCTTATCACCCTATGGGTAATGGCTCATGTGAGAGAATGAACCGGACTCTAGGCAACATGATTCGAGCACTGCCACCAAGAGCTAAACATCGTTGGCCTGAGGCCCTGAAATCTCTGACATTTGCCTACAATTGTACCGTGCATGAGACGACAGGATATGCTCCGTTCCTGCTCATGTTTGGAAGGGTGCCACGTCTTCCGGTGGACGTCATCTTTGGTTCGGTGCTCAGTGATCCGGAGGTGGTGGACTATGATCGCTACGTGGAGTCACTACGAAAGGACATGAGAGAAGCTATGGCTGTAGCCCAGTCAACGGCAACTAAACAGCTCCAGCGTCACACTGAGCTATACAACCGGAGAGTACGTGGTGTACTTGTGGAAGTGAACGACAGAGTGCTGCTGGCCAACAAAGGAGGACCTGGAAAAAGGAAGCTTGCTGACCGCTGGGATAGCACGGTGTATGTGGTGATTGGAAAAGATGATGAGAACCACACTTTCAGGATCCAGAATCCCACTACAGGCCAAGTAAAAGTGGTCCACCGCAATCTGATAATGCCAGTAAACTTTCTGCCTCTACCTGAGGACAACCATGATGACCAGGAGGAGGCTGTACTATCTCAAACATCAAGTTCACTTGACCCAAGTGCTGGGAGGTCAGCCATCAGTGATGCTATTTCTGACTCAGCAGAGTTTAGAACAAGAGCGTGGGTATCTGACCTACCTTTGGGAGCAGGCAGTGAGACAGATGTGGAGGATGCTGAGCAGGTGGAGGGCACCGTGCTGGAAGGAGCCACAGGACCTGCGTTGACGGACAGCAGTTCAGCAGACTCTGGTTGCTCAGCAGTCCTGACGGCTTGCCCAGAGACATTTCCGGCTCCTGTTACTGACACTCTTACTGACATACCTGCTACAGTAACTACTACAGTGACAGTAGTTGACGGTGCGACTGACCGTAGATCTAGAGCTGGACGGTTGTTGAGACCAGTGACCAGATTTATTGAAATGATGCACCAAAGAACAGCATTAGTCTGATAAGTTCTTTTATATGAAAAAAAAACCTACAGTTTAATTTGTTTCAATTTTGACCTAGAGGTGTTGTAACAATTTTCATATTTCATGTTTGTTTTGCTATTTGGGAGGTGAGTTTGCAGTTACACATTAACAAAATATGTAAATGGGCTTTTTTTTTCTCTCCCTTATGTATGTAGATGGGGTTTGGCCAACCTTTTCTCATACTGATCCTCTCAGGATAGTCTAGTGACTGGGTGTTTGTAACTGTGAATTTGATGTGATTGTACCTCACAAGCGATTTTGGAAACGGTGGTTGTATATTGGTTTCCTGTGCAATTGAATAGTGGTCTTATTCCATTTATGTATATGTGCCTGTACTGTTTTTTTTTTCTCTTACTTGCTTTCATTTGGTTGTTTTGTTTTGGTTGTTGTAATGGGGCAAGTGGAATTCAGCAGGAGGGAGTGTAACATAGTTAATATTGAATAGAATTCCACTTGTCATTACTTCCAAGTTTAGGTTCATGTGTAATGGGTGAAACAGCACCCCCTCTGGCTGATTGGTGGTTATAGATATTGTGAACACAGACATCTCATTGCCAGTTCATTCGAGATGGGCATGAGGTAGGTCCACTGAGTTAAACGCTCCAGTAAAATATTATGTTAGCTTGATGCTGACATGAAATGATTTTCCTCATAAGGTGCTGTACCCGCTGTGATGAACCTGATTTCTGATCAGTCCATATTCTGTTCTGTACAGGTACACATTATTTTATTTATTTGTATTTCTGTTTAATATTAATGTTGTAAATACGGCAGTTGGCCAGTTAATACAAGATGGGCATGAGGTGCTGTACCCGCTGTGATGAACCTGATTTATGATCAGTCCATATTCTGTTCTGTACAGATAAACGTTTCACCTCATCCTGTCTCCTGGTCCTTAATAACACAACGCAGACCTGATTTATTCTGAACGAATTCACCATTTGATGAGGTTACATATATATATATATATATATAGTATATATATATATATATATATATATATATATATATATATATATATATATATAATATATATATATATGTATATATATATATATATATATATATATACTATATATATATATATATATATATATATATATATATATCAGTGACGTGCGGTCAGGGGCTGCAAGTGAGGCCACGCCCCCCCTGTCATCATGGAAAGAAAAAAAATTAATTGAAAGAATAAATGTAATTATTGTCTTTATCCTTTGATTTGTACTATAAACTTATTTTATTAAAAAATAAACCAGTTTTAAGTTGATTTTTATTCAAAATCGCCGATTTTTCTTATTTACCGTTCAAATACTGAGATGAGACGTGCAGACCTGCGCAGAGAGGCACCGGCTGCTTCACTTCAGATTGCGCAATCACTCGCTGACGTGCTACAGTGTGAGCGATTTGGGAAGGCAGGAAAATTCCTGCCTCTTTTATGTCACTATTAAAATGTCCAAATACTTTTGCTATATAAACTACATTTCTATAGTTTAGCTGGTGAATATAATGTTTCGTGTTTTTGTCTAAAACTGTATCTGTGCGCTGAGCGATCTCATAAAACGGCTGTGAAGGTGTCTAGTTACATCCACACACACACACACACACACACACACACACACACACACACACACACACACACACACACACACACACACACACACACACACGCGGCCAGCCTCTGGAGGCGGGGCTACTGAGCTCAGGGTTCTGTTTCAGCCTCACGCTGCAGGAGGAAAAGTGATAACGCAAACAGAGCAAAAAGAGTAACTTTTCACAATCTACAAATATCTAGAACATTAAACACTTAACTAAAAGTTTTAGTATTTTGTTAACAATTTAGTTTTGATCATTTCTAAACATAAGCACAGAGTTTACATTTTTAACATGATTTCCCAAAACATTCCACAATTCAACTCCCTGTATTGAAATAAACTGTCCCTTCAAACTAGTTCTATATCTTGGCTTTGCAAAAATGTCAGTTCCCTTTAGACTGTAGCAGCTTTCTCTCTTAACAAAATACATTTGAACATTTGAGGGTTCTATTACAAACAAAATATTATAGTCCACCAAATCATTAAACTTCAGTACTTTGAGTTGTTTAAATAATATATTATATGACATTAAGGCTTTCTTGTAATAATTCTCACAGCTCTTTTCTGTAAAATAAAAATAGATTTTGTTATAGTTTAATTTAATTTATAAGTAAAGGTAAGACTAAAATATTTTTTCTCCAAATTAAATGTGCTTTTTTGTGTGCTACAGTTTGTATGTGTAAAGATTGCTGATATGAGATTTTAAACACAACCCGTTAACTGCTGCCAATCAAATGGTGAATAAACTACTCTGTAGGGTTCATGTATTATAAAAGAAGAAAATAACGCTATCCAAAGTATCCAAACCACTGAAGAAGCTATGGCAGACAGAAGCCAAAATGTGGAGAACATTTTTTGTCTGTTTTCTATTATACATATGGAAAAAATACTGCACAGTGCCTCACCAGCCATGAACCTCACCGCACGTCACTGCACATATATATATATATACATATATATATATATATANATATATATATATAGTTATATACTATATATATATAGTTATATATATGCTTATCTGAATATATATGTATTATTACAGTATCTGAATATGTATACATAATGTGTGTGTGAATAAATTGCATCTTTGGTTGTATCTTGCTAAACTTGTCATTAAAGCATTGTATTCCACCAAAATTATTTAAATATGCTAAACTATACGTTCCTATACATGCAGTTTTAATAGCTGTATGCCTAAAATTTAAATATGTGACAATGGGATTACTATTCAGCGTGTTATGATTGATTAAATGCGCTGATACTTTATTGTGCCAGCCAAATATATAAGGCTGAGTTGAGCGGACGACGTCTTCAAGATGGCCGCCTGAAATCTTGTCGGCTCCAATAGGCGAGAGCAGTCCATGGGGTATCTAGTGTTCTATATATGATATCTATGCCTCCCCCTCTGTGTTCTGCCGAACTTGACATCAGCTCCGCCTCCTGCTGCATTTTCTCTCACTTCCTGCATATTCTGTGTTTATATGTTAATAAAACGTTCTAATAAAATAAAATAAAACCATGTAGCGCTGGTCCAGCACACCAGAAGACCAGAAAATATGCAGGGACTCGGGCAGCAACGTAAAACCCTAGTTTAATTCTCTCGTGACAACCTCAGTCATTTCCTTATTCTTTGCACTCAGCGGAGAGAGAGGAGGAGGAGGGAGCGATCACTTGACTTTTGGCAAAAAAACAAAAGAAAACTCCAGATAAGGGATTAAGAAGGGGAAATTAATACATTTGTGTCACATATAAAACAGTCCTGCATCGCTTTGAATGAGAACATGCGGCTGCTCGCTGGCTGCGTGCTGGGACAGGTGGGGGCATGGGTTAGGGGCCAAAAACTCCGCCCCTTCTGTTCTCTGATTGGTCCGGTCAAAAGAAATCGTTGTCTATGAGAGAAGTCCCAGACTGTGCAGTGAAGGGAAATGAGAATTGAGCGGAGCTGTGCAGGAAGGCGAGGGCCAGGCTAAATTAAATGTAGTGTCTGAGGTTTTATTTTAGGGGGATATTTTTGTCATTTTATTGTATTTTACCTATTATTAGAGATTTGTTTTAATTATTTTTTTGTTTTATTTTGTCAAATTGAATGAAAATAAATTTTATTTTTCATTTGCTTCTTCTTTTAGCTGCTCCATTCTTCAGGGGTCACCACAGTGAACTACACCGAGACGTGGTGAGTGATTTTATGCAGGACTCAACCACAGACACTGAGCTACCACAACCTCTGTGTGGAGCAGAGAGCTGCATCTGGGGCACCCAGGGGAGCAGATGGTGTGGGTTAAGAGCCTTGCTCAAGGGCCCGGGGGGGTGGATGAGGATGGAGGCAGGTGAGGTGTTACACCTTTCTTACACACATTTTGATGTTGTTGGTACAGGGAGTTGAACCAGCAACTCTCCAGTCACAGGCCCATCTTCTCTAACCTCTGCACCACCACTCCCCCATGAATAAAAAAACTCAGTTCATTATAAATCCTGTTTTGTGTTTTTGACTCCGCTGAGGTCAGACTGACACAGACTGACCACGCCTCCTTCTCCTCCTCCTCCTCCTCCTCCTCCTCCTGCTGCTCCTCCTCCTCCTCCTCCCCCTCCATGTCAGTCAGGTGGAGTAAACTCTTCAGGACTCAATTTAAATTTGTTCTGATGAAGGTCAGTGGGAGCAGATGATTTCAGACGAGCTCCACTGATTCTGATGCGTTCCTCCTCGTGCACTGAGCCTCATGGATGTTACAGATCATGTTTGATGGACGTGCACGAGATCTTCTCACACATTTTACTGCGAGGACTGAAGTTCAGATGAAGTTCAGATGAAGTTTAGATGAAGTTCAGATGAAGTTTAGATGAAGTTCAGATTAAGTTTAGATGAAGTTCAGATGAAGTTCAGATGAAGTTCAGATGAAGTTTAGAAGAAGTTCAGATGAAGTTCAGATGAAGTTTAGATGAAGTTCAGATGAAGTTTAGATTAAGTTTAGATGAAGTTCAGATGAAGTTCAGATGAAGTTTAGAAGAAGTTCAGATGAAGTTCAGATGAAGTTCAGATGAAGTTTAGATGAAGTTCAGATGAAGTTTAGATGAAGTTCAGATGAAGGTTAGATGAAGTTCAGATGAAGTTCAGATGAAGTTTAGATGAAGTTCAGATGAAGGTTAGATGAAGTTCAAATGAAGTTCAGATGAAGTTCAGATGAAGTTTAGATGAAGTTCAGATGAAGTTCAGATGAAGTTTAGATGAAGTTCAGATGAAGTTTAGATGAAGTTCAGATGAAGTTCAGATGAAGTTCAGATGAAGTTCAGATGAAGTTTAGATGAAGTTTAGATGAAGTTCAGATGAAGTTCAGATGAAGGTTAGATGAAGTTCAGATGAAGTTTAGATGAAGGTTAGATGAAGTTCAGATGAAGTTCAGATGAAGTTTAGATGAAGTTCAGATGAAGTTTAGATGAAGTTCAGATGAAGTTTAGATGAAGTTTAGATGAAGTTCAGATGAAGTTTAGAAGAAGTTCAGATGAAGTTCAGATGAAGTTCAGATGAAGTTTAGATGAAGTTCAGATGAAGTTTAGAGAAGTTCAGATGAAGTTTAGATGAAGTTCAGATGAAGTTCAGATGAAGTTTAGATGAAGTTCAGATGAAGTTTAGAAGAAGTTCAGATGAAGTTTAGATGAAGTTCAGATGAAGTTTAGATGAAGTTCAGATGAAGTTCAGATGAAGTTTAGAAGAAGTTCAGATGAAGTTTAGAAGAAGTTCAGATGAAGTTTAGATGAAGTTCAGATGAAGTTTAGATGAAGTTCAGATGAAGGTTAGATGAAGTTCAGATGAAGTTCAGATGAAGTTTAGAAGAAGTTCAGATGAAGTTCAGATGAAGTTCAGATGAAGTTTAGATGAAGTTCAGATGAAGTTTAGATGAAGTTCAGATGAAGGTTAGATGAAGTTCAGATGAAGTTCAGATGAAGTTTAGATGAAGTTCAGATGAAGGTTAGATGAAGTTCAAATGAAGTTCAGATGAAGTTCAGATGAAGTTCAGATGAAGTTTAGATGAAGTTCAGATGAAGTTTAGATGAAGTTCAGATGAAGTTCAGATGAAGTTCAGATGAAGTTCAGATGAAGTTTAGATGAAGTTTAGATGAAGTTCAGATGAAGTTCAGATGAAGGTTAGATGAAGTTCAGATGAAGTTTAGATGAAGGTTAGATGAAGTTCAGATGAAGTTCAGATGAAGTTTAGATGAAGTTCAGATGAAGTTTAGATGAAGTTCAGATGAAGTTTAGATGAAGTTTAGATGAAGTTCAGATGAAGTTCAGATGAAGTTCAGATGAAGTTCAGATGAAGTTCAGATGAAGTTCAGATGAAGTTTAGATGAAGTTCAGATGAAGTTTAGATGAAGTTCAGATGTAGTAATAATAATAATAATGAATTCAATTTATAACGCACTTTTCATTAGTGAAAATCTCAAAGTGCTACACACATTCATACACCGGTAGCGGCAGACTACCATGCAAGGTGCTTTCCAGTCCTACCGGGAGCAACTCGGGGTTAAGTGTCTTGCCCAGGGACACAACGACACATGGTGTGAATCTGAAGTTCAGATGAAGTTCAGATAAAGTTCAGATGAAGTTCAGATGAAGTTCAGAAGACTCAGCGTGACGTCACAACAGTTTGACCTTTTTGACCTTTTGTTTTCAGCTGACCGAAAAAAACGAGCGATCATCTTCAGACCATGAATCATGGGTTGTCCTGTTTACGAACACTTATAATGACATCACAGGGACACCTAAACATGTCTCCAGTCCATCACAGGGACACCTGGACATGTCTCCAGTCCATCACAGAGACACCTGGACATGTCTCCAGTCCATCACAGAGACACCTGGACATGTCTTCAGTCCATCACAGAGACACCTGGACATGTCTTCAGTCCATCACAGAGACACCTGGACATGTCTTCAGTCCATCACAGAGACACCTGGACATGTCTTCAGTCCATCACAGAGACACCTGGACATGTCTTCAGTCCATCACAGAGACACCTGGACATGTCTTCAGTCCATCACAGAGACACCTGGACATGTCTCAGTCCATCACAGAGACACCTGGACATGTCTCAGTCCATCACAGAGACACCTGGACATGTCTCAGTCCATCACAGAGACACCTGGACATGTCTCAGTCCATCACAGAGACACCTGGACATGTCTCAGTCCATCACAGAGACACCTGGACATGTCTCAGTCCATCACAGAGACACCTGGACATGTCTCAGTCCATCACAGAGACACCTGGACATGTCTCAGTCCATCACAGAGACACCTGGACATGTCTCAGTCCATCACAGAGACACCTGGACATGTCTCAGTCCATCACAGAGACACCTGGACATGTCTCAGTCCATCACAGAGACACCTGGACATGTCTCAGTCCATCACAGAGACACCTGGACATGTCTCCAGTCCATCACAGAGACACCTGGACATGTCTCCAGTCCATCACAGAGACACCTGGACATGTCTCCAGTCCATCACAGGGACACCTGGACATGTCTCCAGTCCATCACAGAGACACCTGGACATGTCTCCAGTCCATCACAGGGACACCTGGACATGTCTCCAGTCCATCACAGAGACAAAGGGGACAGCCATTTAGATGCTCACTCACACACCAAGGGACAATCTAACATGCATGATTTTGGTCCATGGGTGCACCCACACGTGCACGAGAACATGTAAGCTCCACCCAGAAAGGCTGGGAGGTGAACCCGCAACCTTCTTGACGTGAGGCGCTAACTCGTGCACTCTCGTGGCTCCTCTAATGGCATCTGTCTGCAGGACAGTCAATCAATCACTGGAACCATTTTAAAGACGAACCCCCCCCCCCACACACACACACACACACACACACACACGCCCCCATCAGCATCTTATGCCAATTAAAGTGACACGTGAAATTATGGCTCCTAAATGTCAAGTTGGTTCGAGGGGAAAGTGTATTTTGTTCTTAAGGGTTAGTTTTAATTGTTTTGTCTTATGGCAGCATCATGATGAAGGACAGTGGAGGTCAGATGTTTTCACCCACTCCTCCTGACCACCCTGAAGATTTAAATGTTCTCAGACACATCCATCCTTTCACCTGAATCCTTCATTCGATGCTGGTGAATTTTAGAAAATGTGTTTCAACATGTCTGTTAAAGATCATGATGGAGGCAGCTGCTCGTTTCTCTTCACCTGCACAGAACTGGTTCTGTTTGACAGAACTCATAAGACTCATTAATATTCATCTGTCGACCTCAGAGGAAAACTAATTGTTTTGTATGTTCAGGAACAACCACCAAAGAACTGGAACCTGCTCGACCACCAGAGTCATCAGAAAACAGTTGTAAAAATATAACAACAGTTATAATAAATATAACAACAGTTATAATAGAATAGAATAGAATAGAATATATCTTTATTGACATTGCATTGCACCAGGGCACAATACAACATGATTGAATTACGTACATTCGTCTTAAGATGGGACGAAGCCGCAACCATACGGCGCCGCCACAATCTTAGATATGGAAAAAAAGGGGTAGATAACATGAGGATAAGTTGTGGTATTACAAAAAATATCTTTCACATCTTGCCTGTTTAGACACCATATGAGAAATCAAAAAGCTCTACCAGAAAGCACATTTAAGACAAATCACATATGCATTTGAGGTAGAGGCAGTGAGATTCTGTCCATGAGCCATTTCCAGATAGCAAACAGTTCTGTTGATGTTTCCAGCCGGCATCTCCGATAGCGCTCACAGAAAGTTCTCCGGGGAAGGAGATGGGTAGTGATAGCTGGGCGCAGCTGGTGTCCTCAGTAACACATGTCACAAGAGAAATTTGATATCCAGCCTTTCCAAGGCTGTTTGGGAAGTCAGATAGAGATAGCATAAATATTTTTCACTTCAGGCACACAGTTTAATTTCTGTAGCCTTGAGTCCTACTGGATAATCTGATCCAATATGATCCAAATATGAGGACTTTTCACTGATCCAAGCTATGACTCATCCTCCAGATGACCACTACAGTGTCCACGAGTCCCAAGCCCTGCGGGTGGTCTGCGATCCTCAGAGATAGCGTCCACCTTCCGGTTTAGCTCGTACATCAGCTGATTTATGGAGGTCATGGTGCGGATCACACTCTCACTTTGACTAAGGAGCTTCGACATGGCATTAATCGCCGCTGAAGTACTCCTCATTTTCTGATAGAACAGTGCTCCACAAACGCCAAAGAGCAAAGCGCCTGCTATCATAAATCCAATTATGTACAAATCTTCCACGTCTTCCACAGATAGAACTGACAGACACATCACCTTCCACTTGCCCCAGGAATCCATGACGTATCCCCCAGGGTGGGTCTGCGAAGGGCAGGCTGGTTCTCCCGGACCTTGTCGTTTTGTAGAAAAAAATCTTTGTCAATAGAGTTGACCTCCCACAAAACTAAATCCATCGTCAATTTGCGTTCGAGAGATGATTTTCTGAGGAGCTGCAGACAAGACAAGAAGCCACGTAGGGGGAGGAAAAGTCAGGGGAGGGAAGGAAGGAGCGAGGGAGAGAAGCTGCCTCATCCAGAGCCGGAAGTAATAAATATAACAACAGTAATAATAAATATAACAGTTATAAAAAATATAACAGTTATACTGTAATAAATATAACAACAGTTATAATAAATATAACAACAGTTATAATAAATAACAACACTTATAATAAATAACAACACTTATAATAAATATAACAACAATTATAATAAATAATAACAGTTATAATAAATAACAACAGTTATAATAATAAACAGTTATAAAAATATAACAACAGTTATAATAAATAACAACAGTTATAATAAATAACAACAGTTATAATAAATAACAGTTATAATAAATAAAACAACAGTTATAATAAATATAACAACAGTTATAATAAATAACAACAGTTATAATAAATATAACAACAGTTATAATAAATAACAACAGTTGTAAAAATATTGCAACAGTTATAATAATATAAAAACAGTTATAATAAACAACAGTTATAATAATATAAAAACAGTTATAATAAATAACAACAGTTATAATAAATATAACTAGGGTTATAATAAATAACAACAGTTATAATAAATATTACAACAGTTATAATAAACATAGCAACAGTTAAAATAAATAATAACAGTTATAATAATTAGTAACAGCTAAAATAATATAAAAACATTAAAAAACAACAGTTATGATAATATAAAAACAGTTATAATAAATATAACAACAGTTATAGTAAATATAAAAACAGTTATAATAAATAACAACAGTTATAATAATATAACAACAGTTATAATAAATATATCAACAGTTATAATAAATATATCAATAGTTATTGTAAAGGATTTTAGGGGGGGTCAGTATTAAGCTGACCTCTTTATCCTTAATTAATTACTTATTCAGATTGAATAGTAATTTCACGGATTCTTTTCTTTTTCAGTTTATCCAATATTTCTGTGATCTTTATGATGGATAAATAAAACAGAAGCCATAGAGTGATAATGGAAACGTTAACTTAGTTTGGTATGCCAAAGACACTACCATTTATTTAAAATAAATCAACTAAATTAACACCATTACACTTGATTGATAGATGTCACTTTCTTTGCAGTTTAACACGCATCAGCACACTTAAATGTAACACAACAGACATAAATACAAGATGTCATTATACTTAGTCTGTGGCTCTTAGCTTAAATATAGTTACCAGCTAGAAAGGAGATAGGAGGGATTTAAGAGGAATATAGGGAGAGGTTAAGAGAGGAAGTTATTTATCTTGAGTTTAACCAGATGACACTTTCCATCCGACTTCTGCTAAATCCAGGTACGTTTGTAAACAGCTCTTTACCTTTTGACGACAGCCCGGTAAGAGAAGACCTTGTAGCTTTTCAGATGCACGGGGTCCTTGCGGGGGCCAGTACATCTGAGCTGGTTATTCGTTTACCTTCCAACGTCTCCTGGTTTCGCGTTGGTCATCAGAAAATGCGTCAGCTCCTGGTTTCTGGCTCAAGATAACTTATTCCAGAAAGGAATAAACAAAGTTCTGAGCTTACGCTCGGTTCGAAGTGGACTCATAACAACATGTTATTAGTCCTTAACTGAATGACGTGTCCTTAGCGTGTGACTGACGTTCATTCAGTTCTTTGGGAAGACCTCATGCTGAGGCTTACTCCAGCCGACTGTGTACGTTCCAGCAAAAGCTTAGAACCTTAGTAGAAGATCTGAGGTGAGAGAAGTTGTCACTCCCCGATTGGTCCAAAAGAACCAGTCGAGCAGTTCACTTGTTGTTATCACGATTCAAGGTGAAATTCAGAGCAGAGTGAAAATGTTTAGGAAAAGACAGAGAGTACTGGAGTCATTCTCATGAAAACAACGGATTAACTGTCTTCTGCATTTCTAAACAAAACGGCCGGGTCTCTTTGACCTGAGCCTTCAACTTTCACACAGCAGTGGACACAGTGATGTTTCACATTACAGAATAACACAGCATAAAAACATGTGTGATCATAAGACATATTGTAAATTACAACACTGCTCATGAATAAACACAGGTGATGCTCTGACTATGGTAAATGGAGCTTATTTATATAGCACTTTCTAGCCCCCTGTGAGGAGCCCCAAAGCGCTTTACAATACCAACCATCCACCCATTCATACACGCATTCATACACCGGTAGCGGCAGACTGCCATGCAAGGCGCCTTTCCAGTCCTACCGGGAGCAACTCGGGGTTAAGTGTCTTGCCCAGGGACACAACGACACATGGTGTGGGGAACCGGGATTCGAACCTCCAACCTTCCGATCAGGGGACGACTGCCATTACCACTACGCCACGGCCGCCCTATACTTGTATACTATATTTGTATTAGCACAAAATCAAAGATAGAAAGAGTCTCTTTTGGTGACTATGTTCTCAGATTACAACTAATAAAATAAATTGTGTTAAAAGTCTGGTTACTGAAAGGTCAGCAAAGGTCATCACTGGAACAGTTCAAAACACATCAGTTTTGACCCTGGGTAGGTCCACTACATTATAATAAATATAACAACAGTTATAATAAATATAACAACAGCTATAATAAATATAACAACAGTTATAATAAATATAACAACAGTTATAATAATAACAACAGTTATAATAAATGTCAGAGAGCAGAGTGTTTTTGTGCTGCTCACCTTTTTCAGCTTTTAGGAGCAAAACTGATAAAATCCAGTTACAAAGAGACGATGGTGTCTTCACCAGTTTGGACTAACTGTCATGCAGACGCTTCATGTACGATGAGGGTTGCCAGATAAATGTAAAATATCTTATTTACCCCCTCCTTTTTTGTGCACATGTTCAACAAACACAACACACACCTCATCTTAAAATATCATTACTCAGCACATCTGACAGTTTAGCTCAAAGTACTATAATTTTTAAAGCCACAGTACTATAGTTCATCATTTCTTATCTGGCAACCTGGTTGACATGGTAACTACAGTGTTTTCGTGTAAACTGGCCCATTTTTTGTTTATTACCCCAATGAAGATTGAAAAAACACTAAAGTTTCCAGTGGTTGTTCTGTGTAAACGAGGCCTTATAGCAGGTAGATCACTTTGACTTGGTCAGTTTAATAGGAGCTCCATGATGAAAACATCTGGACAGCCCTGGTTTAGTTTTTTTTCAATTTATTATTATTATTATTATTCCTCATGTCCTCATGTCTTCTCATGTCAGTTTGCATTTTCAATCCTCCACAACTGTGACGTTTTGCTAAAAATCATGGAGGTTGTGTTTTGTTATCACTCCACCCTGAAAGACGATCTGATGAAGTCCTGATGAGTGGATGGAGAATGTTGAGCACAGCTGATCTAGTCTTTTTCAACATCCTTCTCCAAACACGTTCACACTGTTTCAGTAAAGATACACACTAAATAAACTAAATATCCAACATGTTGTTTTATTAAACAGGAGAGTTTCGGAGAGGCTGCATTTTTTCTGCAGGCGTGATGTTTCCAAAGATCTTCACAAATCAAATCTGTTGCATGCATTATTTTCTGAATGTGACTTTTTGTTAAAAAGGCCGATAACCATGAAATATGAATACACCCTGGTTTAAAGGCAGACACAAGTAGAAGATTAAACGAAGAGTGTGTGCAGGCAGAAAGTCGGGCAGAACAGCCTTCAGAATTTATTAGAAATTAAAAATAAAAGAGGACTAGTAAATAAAAGCCTAGTTTTCCTGCAGCTATGTTCCCCCTCTGCCAGGCAGCTCTGAGCCTTTCCTCTCCGCTCAGTTTTATTCTAATGAAATCCCAGAGAGACGTTTTATTTGTTTGTTTGTTTTCCTCTTTAAATGAACTTTTGGCTGCATCCTGCATGATGGAGGATGAATAAAGTGCAGATCTGTGAGCTGGCAGGAGCTCTGACTGCTGCAGGTGGATCCATATGAGTCAGATCATGGAGCTTTGTTCCTCTGATTGTTGAGGGAAGATGATGTATTGGAACACGAGGCTTTTCCAGGAGTCCGCCGGGCTGTCAGCACCGTGCGACATAAGAGAAATCAAGTCCCGGGATAATCCTGTCAGTCTGTGAACGCATGAAAAGGTTCCAGTCATGTAATGAAATCAGAGGTCTGAATGGATGTTGGTGACACCACAGAAGAAGAAACCCGTCTTCAAAACACAAGTTTTACTTCAGATGCAAATGGAGCTGGCGTTCTTTAAAGGAATGCACATCACACGCCAGTCACACGTTGAGCTGGAGCCATTTTAGTGGAACCTTCAAAATCATGTGACCATTTTCATACAGTCTGTTTGTTCATGGAGTATGTGGTGGGATAACTCTCACCTACTACCACATCAAATTCATCAAGCTGATATGTGGGGTGGGCGCCCTGTGGGTGGGCATCAGGGTCAAATGGGTTAGGTCTTACCGCTCCAATAGAACATTTTGTGTCTACGTCAAGAATTTTCTTTCAACATCCACAGATCTTCTGTGTGTGTGTGTGTGGGGGGGGGGGGTGCCGCAGGGCCCCATTCTCGGTCCTCTTCTCTTTTCTTTATACCTGCTGTCACTAGGTTCTAATTTTTTTTGTAAACACTGCATCCTTTTTCATTTTCATGCCGATGACTCAAATTTACTTCCCTCTGAAGCACAATGGAGAACGATTTATCCAACCTCTGCTTGGCTGACTGGCTGACATCAGGGACCGGATGGCTTTAAATTTCTTGAACTTTAATGAGAAGAAAACAGAAGTCATGTTGTTTCCACCTAATGGCACAATCAGGAACCACTGTCTCATCCTTTCCTCTCTAGCCTCGTTAGAGAAACAAAAAGTCACTAATCTGGGAGTGAAAATGAACCCTTCTATTAAACTAAACAGTCATGTAAACATGGTTGTTAAATCCTGTTGTTGTTGTGTTTTTTTTGTTTGTTTGTTTTTTGTTCCAGTTGAGGCAACTGTTTAAATTGAAGTCCATACAGTACTGCCCATAAGTAACCTTGAGACAGTAATACAGTACTGTACATGCTTTCATGACATCCAGGTTTGATTACCGATCAGAGGTGGCTGTGGCTGAGTGGTTAGAGTTGTCCTCCAATGCAAGAGTTGGGGGTTTGATTCCACCAGCAGTCACATGCCAAAGTGTCCCTGGGTAAGACACTGAACCCCTCATTGCCTCCGATGTGTGACCCATCAGTGTATGAATGTGATAAAGTTCTGATTATTTTCTGTAGAGTGCTGTATGAACGAGGGTACAGATTGTGTTGTAAAGAGCGTTGAGAGTCTTCATTAGATAGAAAGAAACTACAGTATATGAGTATAGTCCATTTACCATTACTGTGGTTACAAGTGTCCTTGGAAGGCGCTTTAAAATAAAATGATGATTATTATTATTACTGCAATGTACTTCTGTTTGGAATCAGACAGACCTCCATTGTATGATTACAGCTGGTTCAAAATGTTGCAGCCTGATTTTTAACTGGTGCAGGAAAAAGAGAGCACATTACACCAGTTCTGGCTCCCAGTTCACTTTCAAATTCATTTAAAAATCCTTCTGTATGTTTTTAATTCTCTGAACAGTTCTGTCCCCTCTTATCTCACTGATCTGCTGCAGCCATATGTCCCACAGCGCTCTCTGAGGTCAGCAGATGCTTTTATTGGTTCCAGACACTCATTTTAAGCTCAGAGGTGACAGAACCTTCTCTGTTGCAGGTCCAAGACTGTGGAATGAGTTACCACTGCAGGTCAGGCAGGACCCCCTCTTAATGTTTTTAAGTCTCTTTTAAAAACTCACTTTCATTCTCTGGCTTTCAATCTATTTTGTGATTTGATTTTAACTTCACTGTGTTTTCATTAGTTTTTTATTTTTATTTTTACATCTGTGAATTTGATGTATTTTATCCTGTGTCTTGTTTTGTTGTAGAGCACTTCGGTTGGCCTTGCTGCCGTTTTAAGTGCTTTAAGTGGTAAGATGTAAAACTGCCAACGTTGTGTGTTTTCTATGAATAATTAGCTGGGGCAGCCATCTTTATTTCAATAACCACCAAAAGTTATTCAGTTTTAGATGTACATCCAGTAATTAAATTAGGGTTATCCTCATATAGTTTATTTCAAACTGAGTAAAACTACTTCAGTTTGATATTAATTAGTGAATGAGAACTTAAACATCACACAGTGACTTTAGAAACACGTTTCTGTTATCACAATTTCACAAGCACAGATACCAGTCTGCTGTCTGAACATCTCTATCGGAAAATATCTCTAAACTATGGACAGTATTTCTGGTTACTTACGAAAGGAAGAGGAAATGAAACCAAGCATGAAAGTGGTATCAGTCCAAAGTATCCGTGTGTTTTTATGAGTACAAGCGCTTGAGGCTCGACAGTTTCAGTATCAGGACACCACTGAATAAATTCCTGAGCGTTTATTCAAATCCATCCACTTGTTCAGGAGAAATTTTGCTAATAGACAAAAAACTTTATCGCCCATCAATTGGCAGTGAATGAAAAGTATTCTGCTGATCTGACAGTACTGTACTCATTAATTTTTAAAAGTACATTTGTGTGTTTCTGCGCCGTAATAAAAAGATAAAATTAAATTTGTGACAATAATGAGAAAATGTTGAAGATTTTTAATGACTGAAACAGGAAACAGGACCGCTGCTTGTGTTCAGGTGTACATGTATTCAGGTCACAGCTGGGGAGAAAAATGTGATTTTGTTTTGAGAAAGAAGCTGTGACTGATCAGATGTGTGAGAAATCAGGGTTAATTTCACCAACAGGACAGAGGTGCACAGCTGCATCATCTGTTTGACTCTTGATTCATTCCTGCAGGCTAATGAACGTACACGTTTTAAACTTTTCATTTTGTTCTGGGAGTTTCATTTTTCCTCCTTCTTGAAATTAAATTTAGCAGATGAGATGTTTGCTTTAACATGTCAGGAAATAAAATTTTTTTTAAAAATTGTAAATGTCAGTGCAGCTTTTTATTTTGCATTTTATGAGAAAATGAATGAAAATGAAGATGGCCGCCACAGCTAGTCATACTTGGCCAACATAAAAATATACAGTTCAGTCCTTTTTACATATATTGAGCTGAAACCTAGTGTGGTAGTAGCTGAGAGTCATCTCCGACAGATTAAATGGTATTTTGTTTAAAGACCGTGTAAAGTGAGTTTCAACATTTTCTTCAATAAACATTATAAATGTCATAATTGTAATCTTGTAAATGAGTAAAAAGTCTCAAAATTGTAGCTCAATTAATTTTGGAGTTATAGAGCAAACTGTGTATAAAGATATTTCTGTTTCAGGATTTTTTAGGCGTGTTTTAAATGTGACCGCGTTTCGTCACGCGGTCTTCTTAAGTATAGCCCCACCCCCTGCAGCTCCAGCCGTATAAATTCGCCTCGGTGGAGCCGTTCACTCGCGAATCGCAGATAGCATCAGATAGCAATAGCATAGATATTTTGTTCATTGTTAGCTAGCTAATCAATTATGCCTCGTTCGTGCATCTTCCCTGGATGTCGCAATGGTCAGGGCACCCGTACAAATCATAACATGTTTTTATACCGCGTGGTTTTATACCAAGTATCTGTAATGCCTGGATAGGTCAATGGATAAAGCGCTTGCCTTCCGTCCCAAACCCCACGGGTTCAATTCCCGCATGGTACAACTCTTTTTTTTTTTTTATTCATTCCAGATTAAAAACACACAAGAAAACTATTTACAAAAACAGCGTAACTCTTGGAAAAAGTAGCTGCTGTTACAGACAGAACTCAGATAAAAACAGAGCAGGTTTACTGGCTCTGCTGTCTGCCTCTCCACACAGTCAGCTCAGGGGGCAGGACACGAGCGCAGCTGCGCTGAAACCACGCCCACGCACTGACACGCCCCCAGCGTTCCAGGGCAAGGCAAAATCATGTTTTTTCATGATTTTTGAGACTGACTTTGAGATCAGTCAGATTTATATGGGTGATTAATAACATATTTATGCCAGGTGACAAACTAA
This sequence comes from Garcialebias charrua, assembly GCA_038048925.1. Lineage (NCBI taxonomy): Eukaryota > Metazoa > Chordata > Actinopteri > Cyprinodontiformes > Rivulidae > Garcialebias > Garcialebias charrua. Next base: position 19,020 of record JBBPBX010003752.1, read on the forward strand.
AAACACACATTTAATTTCACTTTACACGGTCTTTAAGCTTGAGCATGAGGCGGGCGGTATGCATTCCTCTACTTTATGATTTTTTGTTGTTTTTGTCCCAAAACTCAGATTTGAACAATGAAGTTTGTCTTCAAACTCTAAACTTTTTACATTTTATCTCGTTTCTTTTGTTAACTTGACAGATATTGAGTTTTCTGAACATTTCATCCAGTATTTATATTTCGTGTAGAAGTGCCGTTTGCAGCTTGGAGTCTTGTTCGACACGAATGTTCCGTCGGTGGAAACTTTAGAACAGAATAGTTTCTCCATCCATCCATCCATTTTTGTCCGCTTATCCGGGGTCGGGTCGCGGGGGTAGCAGCCTAAGTAGGGAGGCCCAGAATAGTTTCTGTCCTGCAGAAATGTCAGAGAAGTAAAATAAGTGCAGACTGACTGGACTGGTCCATCAACTGGGATTGTAATGTCTCCTGCGG
>JBBPBX010003752.1:19710-35002 GCA_038048925.1 Garcialebias charrua
AAAAATAAATAAATAAATGAAAATAAAAATAAAATAAAATAATTATTATGGGAATTTAAAAACTCATTGAAAACTAGAGAATTTGCATTGCCTGTGACGATGCAGTGTGAAGTGTGCAGTGCTTATTGCAGAAGAACATGAAAAACAGCCGAAATGATCTAAAAGCATGCTGAAATGTAGCTGAAATGAAAGAACAAGCTTAAGTTAGCAGAAGAAAGAACATATGTTAGGTTTAAATTTAAATTTGAATTAGGTTTCAATTAGCACAAAAATGAGGAAATTAACTTGAAAAAAACTGAAAAGTAGCTGGAAAAAGCAAAAAGAAGCTTAATTTACCAGAAGAAAGTGGAGAGATCACCTTTTTGCTGAATTAAGCAGAAAAAATTGAAATGAGTGTAAAAAATGTGGAATTGGCTGAAAAAGCTAAAATTAACAAAAACACTGCTAAACAACAGCTGAAATAGCAGAAATAAGATGAAAGGAGCTCAAAACTGTTGAAAAAACAGCTGAATGTAGCTGAAATTAGCTGAAAAAGTTTAAACTTGCAGCAGGAAGCTGAAAGAAGCTGAAGCAGAACAAAATGTGAAAGGAGCAGTAAAAGGTTGTGAACACATCTAAAGATTTGAAGTAGGAAAATGAGATAAATTCATTTACGACGAGGAAAAAATGTCGAAAAAGTCAAAATATTAAAAAAGCTAAAGTATTACCAAAACCAAAAGTCCTAGCAGGATTGTCCTGAAAGAGCTGAACGTTTTGATGCATGACTTGTTGACATAGAACAAAAATTATGGAACGACAACTGCACACACAAAAACGTACAGAAGAAAAATGGATGAACGCTTCAGAAACGTTCAAAAACTTCAGTGTGAGCTTCGAAGGTGAGTTAACGTCACATAAACAACATGAAGGAAGTGTTGGAAACTTCAGAATGTCTGCTCTCCAGGTGATGACTAGGGATGGGAACCGAGAACCGGTTCTGTTAGAGAACCGGTTCTTAAAAGTCCAATTCCATGGAATTGTAGGATGCTTGTCTTAACGATTCAGCTTATCGGTTCTGCAGACTCCTGGTGGTGACGTGTTTAAGCGCTGACATCACAGACATGCGCCGCGCCCGAGTGGTGGTGGCGTGGTGGTGTCTAAATAAATATTTCTTAGCTGACTTCATAGCAGACGTCCTTCTGAGCTTAACGAAATGTTCAAATCAGCTGGATTTAAAAAAAAAAAAGTTCGCGGAATTTTAGGCAGGCGCCAGGCGGGTCAAACCGGACGCTTTCTTTCTTTAAATTTAGCTAAATAAACGCTTAAAAAATATATTTCTTAGCTGACTTAATAGTAGACGTACTCTTGAGTTTAACGAAATGTTCAAATAAGCTGGATTTTTAAAAAAAAGTTCGCTGATTTTTATGCAGGCGCCAGGCGGGTCAAACCGGACGCTTTGTTTCTTTAAATTTAGCTAAATAAACGCTTAAAAATATATTTCTTACCTCACTATAGCAGACGGGCTCCTGAGCTGAACCAAATGTGAAATCAGCTGGATTTAAAAATCCGCGGTGTGGTTTATGAGTGGATATAACTTCTGGAAGTGGTCCCTCTTCCTCTTCACTCTCTGAGTCCTCTGCTGGCTGCTGCCTACAGCGCCTCTAAAGCGGCCGAAACTGGTACTGCACCATTTTCGCCAAAAATGAAAAACGAAGAATCAGAGCGAAAAATGAGTCTAAAAATATGGGAAAAAATCCATAAATAAATTCTTTATGAACACAAATGGTTTACTATATTTTATTACCCAAATGAGAATTGATAACAGAATTGATAAGGAATCGAATCGATAAATGACATCGATAAAGGCATCGATATTGATAATTTCTTATCAATTCCCATCCCTAGTGATGACCTCATCGAACACAGGGCAGACATCTGACTTTGGTGTTAATTAATAGATATTTTATCTATTTTCTTCGTTTCATTTGAATTTTAAAAGAAAAAAGTAAATCAGGAGTCATCGGGTGGTGGCTCCGTTCTTCTACACGTCCTTTCCTCTGTTGTTTTGACGCGTCCCCAACGTTCTCGTGGTTTGAAAGGACAGGACTGATGGATCGATGAAAGCGTTCCTGAAGCCGTCATGGCCACAGGGCGCGTCCATAAATCATGTTGGGAGAAAAGATTGAACCGTCTCGACTGGAACAGACGAGGAGATGGAGCCGTCTTCATCACAGTCAGAGCAGGAAGAAACGGATCAAACCTGCAGCGACGATGGAGCTTCATGTCCAGAAACGTCTGCTTTGACTGAGCTGAAAAACATTAGTGAAAATAAAGGATGAATAAAGCTAGAAAGTTCCTGGAGAGACGGGGACTGCCACGTGCATGGCGGCCATTTTCAAATTTTGATTTGGTAGCACTGTGTGTTAGGATTAGCTCTCAGCTACCAACACACCAAATTTCAGCCGAACATGCAAAAAATCAAGGACTTATAGTCTTTTTTTTCTTTGAAGCTATGGTGGCCATCTTGGATTTTTGATTTAGATTCAGTATGTGATGGGGAACGTTATCATCTATAACCGCACCACATCTGAGCTCTGTGTGTAAAAATAGCTGACTATTTAAATTTAGCTTTGGCCTTTTTAGCTCAGCCAGCCATCTTGATATTTTATTTGAATTCAGTATTTAATGTGCATTGCTCTCAGCTACCAACACACCAAATTTCAGCTGAATAGCTCTAAAAATGTCCGATTTATGTTATTCTCCTCTTTTGAGCTCAGGCAGCCATCTTGGATTTTTGATTTAGTCAAGTTGGGATCAGTCTGTCAATACACCAATTTTCATCTGAATAGCTCTAAAAAGAGCTGAGTTATATGATCCATTTGAAAATGGTGGCCATCTTGAATTTTCAGATTTGAATTCAGAATATCAATCAATCAATCACTCAACTTTATTTTTCTATAGCACATTTTAAAAACCACAGGGTTAACCAAAGGGCTGTACAATAACACAAAAGACAAGTTAATTTAAACGATAAAAAAACATACAAAGCATACAAAAATTTAAAAAATACATGTACCAGTCTTACTGCAGGTATGTTAAAATGCCATAAAAAATAATATCACGTGTTAAAAGCCAAGGCATAAAAGTGTTTTTTTTAAGAGATTTAAAAACAGGAAGAGAGGAGGCCTGTTTAACACTCAATAGAATATGTTATGCATCACTGTCAGCCACGTCAATTCTCAGCTCAATATCTTTGAAAATAGCTGAGTTATCTTATTTTTCCCCCTTTCAACTGAGGCAGAAATGTATAATGACTCTCTCAGCTATGACACACCAAATTTCAGCTCAATATCTCAAAGAAAGACTGAGTTGTAGTCAATTTTGAGTTTTCTGAAGTAGCTGTGGCAGCCATCTTGAACCAAAATGGCTCCAAATGTTAATCAGTGTTTTGATCAGAGACCTCTCCACTCCAGGTCATGTGACCTCACTGTGGCAGTTAGAGGCTGTTTAGAGTCAGTGATCATCAATAACAAAATGCCGTCTTTGTTTGCAAAATATGTTGCCATAACTGGAAATGCCAATAAAAGTAACAGCACACGTCACAGTGCCGAGCCGGTCGTTTTGATAGAAATCTCATGGGGGGGACACGTTGTGGTTTGGACCACATTAAAGTTGAAAAAAGAACAAGACTCTTTTTCAGCTGGGTAATAACGAACGTAGCTGAAGCCACACAACCAACTAAAACGTAACTTTTAAGATCAAGAAACGCCGAAAATGGAAAAAGCGATGCAACATTTTCTAATATAAATTAGTAAAACAAACAAAATAGTAAAGTGCAATGTGTTGTCATCATATGCACCCATACGTTAATGACACTAGTTCTCTGCATTTAACCCGTCACACCTGAGATACACCCAGGTGGAGGGTGGGCAGCTATGTAAGCACCCGGGGAGCAGTTAGGGATTGGGTGTCTTGCTCAGGGACACCACGACATGTGGGCATGACTGGGAGCTGAACCGACACGGTCTGGTCCCAGTTCTGCTGCCCTACCTCTACCCCATGGACTCCAGTTTTCTAAAAGCTGCTTTTAGCTAACATTTTGCTTTATTAGCTACTGTGTAGCTCTTTTGTCTTTTAGCTGGTGCTCTGCTTCAGCTCAGTTTCACCCCCTGCCCTTCTGCACGCAGGTAAATATTTTAATTGGTATAACAACATTTCTTGTTCAGATTATTAGACTTTTTTTCCCAGCATGCACCACCTGACCTCAGCAAAATTAGCTGAAAACAACAAGCTAACGCTGCGACTCACGACATAGGGTCAATATTAATAAAACTATGAGTGATTAAAATGAGCAGCGTGTGTAAATACAGCAAAGGTTATAAATATTTATGTTCTTCCTCTGACATGCTTCAGGTCTGCAGGCGCTATCAAAATGCCAAAGGTCAAAGGTGAACAAAATTAGCATATCCTCAGTAACTCAGCACATCAGATTAACTTGAATTGGCCTCAAATATCAAACAATGAAGCTGTTTGACATAATTTTTGTTTTTGGACTGTAGTGTCTTTTTATGCTGACATTTCTGTTTCTGCATCAAAGTTTTTATATTTGTGTGGAAACTTGAGCCATAGATGCAAATATCATAAATATGAGTGTTGTTTTCACTTGTCAGTGCATGGAGCCTAATATCTGAATCACTGATACAGTCAGCCGCCGCCACCGCCTAATATTATTAATTTGCATATGAGTGTGCACCATCTGTCTGCAGAGCTGCCCTTTCCAAATGCCACGAAAGGTCATAAAGCAATAAGTCAAAGTGCCGCCCTCCTGGCAGGAGGCTCCGTTTCACACCATCCTTTATGCATGAAAATTATAAGCAGTAAACACAACGAGGGAATCGATCTGAGCAGAATCGTTATGTAGTTTGGTGTTTTCTACCCCCGTCGGATTTAGGATCCAAGACATTTGCTGCTGCAGCGTTCAGAGATCAGATTTCTTTCTGAGCTGATCTGATCTAATCTGATCTGGTCTGATCTGGTCTGATCTAATCTGAGCTGATCTGATCTGGTCTGGTCTGAGCTGAGCTGATCTGAGCTGGTCTGATCTAATCTGATCTGATCTGATCTGAGCTGCTCTGATCTGATCTGATCTGATCTGGTCTGGTCTGATCTGGGCTGATCTAATCTGATCTGAGCTGATCTGGTCTGTCCTGGTCTGATCTGATCTAATCGAATCTGAGCTGATCTAATCGAATCAAATCTGAGCTGGTCTTATCTAATCTGGGCTGATCTGATCTGATCTAATCGAATCGAATCTGAGTTGATCTGAGCTGGTCTGATCTAATCTGAGCTGATCTTATCTGATCTGATCTGATCTGCTCTGATCTGAGCTGATCTGAGCTGATCTGATCTGAGCTGATCTGGTCTGACCTGGTCTGACCTGGTCTGATCTAATCTAATCTGAGCTGATCTAATCGAATCGAATCTGAGCTGATCTGAGCTGGTCTGATCTAATCTGATCTTATCTTATCTGATTTGATCTGATCTGAGCTGATCTGGTCTGATCTAATCTGATCTGATCTAATCAAATCAAATCTGAGTTGATCTGAGCTGGTCTGATCTAATCTGAGCTAATCTTATTTTATCTGATCTGATCTAATCTAATCTGAGCTGATCTGATCTAATCAAATCAAATCTGAGCTGGTCTGATCTAATCTGAGCTAATCTTATTTTATCTAATCTGAGCTGATCTGATCTAATCTGATCTGATCTTATTTAATCTGAGCTGATCTGATCTGATCTGACCTGACCTGATCTGGTCTGAGCTGATCTAATCTGAGCTGATCTGACCTGATCTGGTCTGAGCTGATCTGATCTGATCTAGTCTGGTCTGCAGAAGTTGTAGCTGGTAACAAACTGATGTTCATTTATTTTAACAGTAGCTATGTTTACATGGACATAAGTAATCGGATCAAACGGCCCATCGGATCAAAAGTGCGTCATGTAAACACCCCGGTCGGGTTATTTTTTTGTGTATTCGGCGTGATCTGACCTAATTTGTGATCTGTTCGAAACGGGTGGTTTACGCCGATTCGTAGCCCGATGTGTGCGCATGTAAACACATATTCTGTTCCTTTTATCGGACTGCGTAAAACTGTCCTGACTGCGCATGTGCGCTGCGCGCGGCAGAGCACCCCCTCCCCTCCTTTCCCAGCGCTCTCATACTGCGAATAGAAAAGGGGGTGTTAGGATGAAAAAAACTGAGTTGCAGGCAGTAAAGTCTAATTTTATTTTCTTCTTCCTCGTAATTTCTTGTTTTCTTCCATAATCCCACGGACAAACCCTCATACTTCTCTTTTCACTAAGATGAAGAATCAAATATAAATCTGTCTTTTCATGATGATGCATACCTGTAAGTGATCACGACTATTGTTCGTAGTTGAACGGCTCTATGAATCAAACAAGTGGACTGTCAACAGTCGTAGGCTCCGGTCCATTTTTTTGGGATTACTGTGGAGCAGTTGCAACTAACTTATCCACAGTTGTGGAATCTGTTTGACTCTCTAACATCGTCCTTCCAGTTCTGACGACTCGTGGCATCAGCAGATCAAGCTGATTTATTTTTTCTGTAAAGACATGTGTCATGTTGCTGAGACAATTTATCAGATCCCCACCAGGAAATAGTCACCTCCTTGTCCTTTCACGTTTGCACGGCTGTCAGAACAGGAGACGGTGGTGGATATTTCCTGCTCCTGAAAGTGACAGGCGAGATAATTGGCTGCGGTCACAGCGAGTCCACCGGAGGAACAGGTGCCTTTCAGAGCCACGCTTCTCACAACATCCTCTGTCAAACCTGCTGAAGAGGGCACAGAAAGTACGACGGTGTGGGACAGAATGTGCCGGGGTCGATTTCACCGTCTGTGCCGTCTCGGAGCTCCTGAACACTCGAGTCTGTCACAAAACTGGCAGTTTTCATGCGGCCCGGGGTATCTGTGGACGCCGAGCTTCCCTAAAACAGGATTTTTCAGATAAATGTTTGAGGAGCCCGGAGTGTGAACACCTAATGCACTTTGTTTTTACAAAAACCAGGCGTCCAAACACGTTTACTGAGTGTGTCTCAGAAATTCAGCATGCGTGAACTCCTCCCAGATGTTTCATTGGTTTCAGCACCCTCTGATTAGTTTGGTCTCTTGAGCAGCTTTATAAAAAAAACCTGAACAGTTTTTGTAAAAAAAAAACTTCCACAAAGAACCCATGTGAGTTATTAGAGCTTGGAGTAAGAGTTGATGATGACTCACAGCTACCACCACACCACAGTTTAGCTCATCATCTCTGAACTTGACTGAGTCATTTTAATGTTAGCTGTGGCGTTCATCTTGAATCAGGTTGATAACAAAAGGTAATCAGTTGTGGACGTACAGCTGATGTTTTTTCTGTAAGGTTAACTAAAACTTGTCGTCATTCGTGAGATATTTTGCTAACAGACAACACACGTGTTTACCTACATTACCTCGGCCATCTTGTCTAAAATAAGTCTTGAAACAGTAATTCATTCATTCATTCAACCTTTATTTATACAGGCTATCCTCGTTGAGCCACGGGGACTCATTTACAAGAGGGACCTGTCTCACTCACACCTAGGGTCAATTTTAGAGTTACCAATCAGCCTAACATGCATGAGGACTAGTCCTCGACTTACGACGGTCTCGAGTTACAACGTTTCGTGGTTACGTCATGCATCTCCTATAAAAATAAATATATATATACAGTATTTATTTTTTTATTTTTTTTGAAAAGCCGAGTTCCGGTTACTTCCAGTTTGACGGCGCAGAAGCAGGAGCTTGACGGCAGAAAAGCAGCGGAAAAACACAGAAAGACCCGCTCAGGACGGAGCTTCACAGCAGAACCAGCAAATATTAAATGCTCTGGACAGAGGTTGATGGCGGTTTTACAACGGAATACGGCAGATGGACCGAGCTGACGGCGGTTTTACGTCGTAAACAAATATTGGATGGACGGACAGAGGTAGGCCACCATACAGCAAGCTAGTTAGCCAGCTAGCAAGGAGGGAGGGAGGAGGGAAACAGCGCGATTCAACTTGCTCTTTCGTCTTTAAAAACTGTGTTAGGATAGGCTAAGTGCTTGGTAACTGTACATGTATATGGGTAGTGATGACATAGTTACATTGAAAAAGTAACTTAGTTAAGTTACTGATTAGTCCTTGGGAAAAGTAATTTAGTTAAGTTACTGATTACTTAATTTGGAAAGTAACTGTTGGATTACTAAGTTACTTTATTACCACTTTCGGCCGCTAGGGTCCACCGACCGTTCCCGGCTCATGTGTCCGAAAAAAGCCTCCTCTGCTCGGACTCACTCTGTCGCTGCCCGGCCTCCTGAACTCTGGAGGTAGGTCTGAACTAGTGTTTGTTAGCAAAATATCTCAAGAACCACACAACAGATTTTGATGAAACTTACAGAAAGTAATCACTGAATGGATATTTACAACTGTTTAGCTGTAGGAGATGTTTGAGATAAAATTTGATTTATTTATAATTTATTTTCGCAACCGTTTGGAAGATGTCAAAGCGAAACAATTTAAATCCAGCTGATTTGACCATTACGTGAATTTATTAAGGAACGGTTAAGCTCAGAACACTTGTGCTATAATTTTCAGCAAACAAATAATTGTTTTTACTGTGTTTTTGAAGCTGAGTCTCCCCCTCGGTTCCGTGAGCACCTCACTGTTTACGTTTCTGTCATGCCTGGTGTCAGGTTTCACTGCCGTCTTTTTTTTTATCACTCCCCGACCCGAGACGCATAGAGGAAATAAAATTAAATTACAGTACTACAGAAAATGACAAAAAAAGTAACACACAGTAATTTGGATAAGTAACTTTAATCTGATTACTGGATTTTGAAATAGCAACGTGTTAGCTTACTAGTTACTGAAAAAAGTGGTCTGACTAGAGTAACGCGTTACGTTACTGACATCCTTGTATATGGGACAGTATGTACGTATGTTCCGACTTACTCCGAATTACGACGGAGGGTAGGAACGGAACCCTGTCGTAAGTCGAGGACTACCTACATGATTTTTGTTGGGTTCTGGGTTAGTTCCATCACTTACACTCCTCACAGCTCCAGAGGGCAGTTAACCACAGCTGTCTCCAGTCTGCTGATGAGAACCCACGGCTGCTTGGACCAAGCAGACTCTGCTGGAACGTTGTCCAACCTCTGGAACTGTGTTCAGGACTAGTGAAGATCTTGTTTCCAGAGCTTACACTAACCTGTGCTTTCTTCCTCCTGCTGTTCCATTCTTCACTCCCTGGGTTCCCTTGTGAAGTTTCTTGGTCTCCTTGGATCATCTTCTTGGAACTGTCTCCTACAACATCATCTTAGAACAACCACCAAACATCTTAGCAGCCTTAAGGTCCGTCCTGCAACTCTCTCTGCCTTCACATGTCTCTCACCTGGTGGTCCGCTCCATCACCCTGGAGTCCCTGGATCATCAGCACTCCGTCCTGTGGAAGAACGAAGAGACAAACAAGACAGCATAGAAACCAGAGTCATCACATCTCCTCTCCTGCAGCTTCCTCCAGCGCTCCTCCGATCCACTTATTGCACATAAACACTTTTTCTCAGCTGCTCGGTCTCTCGTGTCTCCGTTAAGAACTTTCTTGTTCGTTAATAAAACACAATACTTTTATAAAACTTCATGACTCCAATTTGGTGCTTTCAGGAATTAATCAGGGTTCTGCAGCTCGGCCAAGGTCAAAGACGTGTCCCCAGTTTTGGCTTTCTTTTCCCTTCTGAATTAATTTTAAATTTCTTTTGTACGGTTTTAGCTCAACAGTTCTGCTGCTTCTCAGAGGTCAGCAGGTCAGATGCTTTCAAAGGTTCTGAAGAGGTTCTGCTGCAGGTCCAAAACTCTGACAAGGTTTGCCGCTGCATGTGAGGCCGGTTCCCTCACTTGATTTTTAGGCCTCAGATGCACTTTCACCCCTGACCTTTAACCTAGTATGAAATAAGTTTGATGTGATTCAACATCACTACTGTATTGTGACTCAGTGAAGCTGTTGAGTCCTCTGTAGCGCCTGTCACATGTGGAGTACCTCAGGGATCTACACTTGACCCACTTCTATTTTCCCTCTTTTTACTCTCTCCAGGATTTATGCTCTGGAAACATGGTGTTACTTTTATTTTTATGCTGATGACAGCCAAATTTATGTGCCATTAAAACAAGATAAACAGTACTCTGTGAACTAACTAGAATGTATGGCAGAAGTCAGAGCATGGATGTCACAGAAGATTTTACATTTTAACGAGGAAAATTCCAAGGTTTTGTTTTTAAGCCCATGGTTCCAAAGTCCATGCTGATGGGTCCTTTAACACATCTTATTGAGACAGCAGCTAATCTGGGTATGAGGCTCGACAATGATTTTGAACTGGATGCTCAGATTAAATCTGTGGTCAAGTCCAGTTTTTACCACCTAAGACAACTGGCCAAGGTCAAACCATCATTTTGAGATTTTAATCCAGGCTTTCATCACAACTTGTCTGAGTTACTGTAAATGACATCATGTGGGTCTGAGCCAGTCGTTACTGACTCGACTTCAGCTGGTTCAGAACGCCGCTGCTCGTCTTTTAACTGGTACCAGAAAACAAGAGCACTTCACCCCTGTTTTAGAATCGTGGCTCCCAGTTCATTTCCAGATTAATTTTAAGGTGCTTTTATTTGTTTTCAAACGTCTTCATGGTCTCGCCACACATTTTATGTATTCAATTTAGATCTTTTTTTTTTTTTTACATTTTGTCTCATTAGTTCATGTTAGTCAACCTCAATGATTTTAAAAGTGTTTTACAAATAAGGAGATTATCACCCGCCGTTTGTGTCAATGTGATTCATTTTGTTTTGTTACTCTGACTTTTAATCTTCCTGTCGTTCTCATCCTCTCCCTGCTGGACCATGTGAGCAGATTTAATCTCAGATTTAATCTCTGTAATCCAGAGGTTCTAACTGGAGGAGAAGCTGCTCATTCAGGCCATCGTCACCTCCTTCTCTCTAAAATAATTATTTGGGCTCGATGCCGTCCTAGAGTGCTTTTATGACTCCAATAATCTGAAAGATTGATAGTTTTAAAACACACTTTTACAAAACGTTAATGTTTTAATCATTTCATCCATCAACACAGGAAGTGGCAGCACCTTTCTCCGGCAGTGATTTACTCCTGGATGAATGTCTCTCCTCAGCACGGCCCATTTCCTCCTCGGCTCTCCTGGGCTCGCTCAGATTGTCTGAACGCACCCAGAGACACTTTACGTGTTATAGCCTCTTAAAGGCCCTTTCTCCGATAATATAAAACTCTAAATTGCAAAGTGAGAAACCCATTAATGTTCCTCAGCTCCATCGTCGGCCATCTTTAAAGTCAATCAGACAGAACCCAATCAGCATCCCCCTCCACTCGACGAGAGACAGCAGGATATTAAATTCCCACAGTCGTGTGTTATCAAAGATATCCATTATTGGGCTCAGGGGCATCTCAGACAAAAAGAGGTCCAATTGTTTTTGCCCCTTTATTACTCCTTACACGGAGTGACCTCGTTCATCTGTCTCCTTCCATCTGTGGAATGTCCTCCTCCTCCTCTTCATCATCATCTTTCAGCTCAGAATGGATCTGACAGCAAATATTAAACCAAACTGTAATCAAACAGATGTACTTTCAGCAAAAGTCCAACAGCTTTATCACCCTCAGCTGTCCTGGAGAAGTTAGACCAGGGGTCTGCAACCTTTATGATCAAAATTAAATGTGTCCAGAGCCGCAGCCACCTGCTCCAACTGTAATTATAAACTGGTGGCCCATGGACCACTTTACATTTGTTGTAGGAGACTTTGTGGCCTGTAGGGGTAACAATATAAAGCTAAAAATATCTAATGATTTTTCTTTTACATTTATTGATATTTTTAAAATTTAAGGCAAATGAAAAGACCAGATTCTTGTAAAGAGAGGGAAAATAGTTTTCTAAATAAAAACAACAACAACTGAACTATGTAAATATATGTAATTTTTAGAAATAAAGCAAAAAGTTAAAGTATTTGCAAAAGAAATGACAGGAAAACAGCTAAAACTAGAAGTTTTTTGTTTGTATAACAAAAATTCAGTTTTATGTTAGTTTTGGTCATGGCTTTAAAGAGCCACTGCAGAGGAACCAAAGAGCCGCAGGTTGCAGACCCCTTAGTTAGACCATCGTTCTGTTTGTTTTTTCACTTTTTAACACGTTCAAGGTCAAACAACTGACCTCAGAGCTTTACAGCCAAGGAAGACAACAATACGACAACACCCATATTTTATCCACAATGGCACGTAGTAAACGAATCAAATGTGTAAACTAAGAAAATATACACATTTATGGAAAAAATTAAGTAATTTTTGATTTGATGGCAGCAATACATCCAAAATAAATAAATTAATTAAATTAAATAGTAGCTTGATCAGTCCGTCAGTAAAGAGTCAGAGTAATTCAAATCCAGAGTGTGAATCTCTCACAGCCCTCCTGAATAGATGTGTTTAATCACACATGACCGTGGAGGGGTCAAAGGTCAGCTTGATTGATGATGGCTATAATCGTTCATGGCGTTAATGAAATAATAAAATCCGATGTGGAGACAGTCTGAGGACACTTTCTGTCCAAAACGTTTGTGTTGGACAACTTACTGACTGTCTTATGGAGGGACAGAGAGGGACAATCTAGAGGACAAAGGGTTTGACCCCATGACTGTTCATCTGTGCAGCTCGATGTTTGTGAAAGGGTTATCAGAGCTCGGACGAGACATTGTCCACAAGCAGATGGACGATGTCATCATTCTGTCTTGGGGCAGGTGTATAAAAGTTGTTGCAGGTCCATGTCTCAAGCGCCACGTCTTCTTCTCCTGTCTGCAAACATCTAGAAACTGAGGAGAGCAGCTGTTGCAGCGTGTTTCATTTGTTTCAGGAAGAAGACGAGACGTTTGTTAACTTTGTATAATAAAAACCATTTACTGTCCTGCACAGTCTAATGCAGAGTTGTGTAAACTCGTAGTCGGACAGTGGATTAAAAATCATATTTCAAACCTCCTTCAGGAACTGGCACAAACCATCATGTTTGTCTGGTTTCAACCTTCAGCAGCTTGTGAGGGAATTCCTCTGCTCTTTGTTTGAATTCATCTGTGGACTTCTGTTCCCCTCTCGTGGCCTCAGTGGGAACAGCCCCGTGGTGCCTTCAGGTGTTGCAAGAAAACACGGCAGCTCTTACAATATCACGAAACAAGTCTGTGAAATTTTAACGAATTAATTCTCCTGAGGAGTTGGTGCGGCCAGAGATGCCTGTTGAACCTCTTTACGCTCGCTGATTGATTTTTCTGTTTTGCTGTTTTTTATTATCCAAAAACTGTATTTTCCAAACAATAAACTTTATTTATGCTTCACTGTACAATTATTGTACTCACTGATCATTTGTTTGCTGTATAATGTTCATTCATTAAAGGAAAACATGCTCTGTGTGTAGATTTATACAGGCTAGCCTGTATAAATAAAGGTTGAATGAATGAATGAATGAATGTAATTTAAATCTGAATGTAATTGATGAAAACCCCAAAAGAATGAAGAGTCCCAATGTGGGACATTAAAGTCAGATTATACCAAACCACGTGTTGTGTGTGGTAATCTATAATAATCTATAATAATTTTTATTATTACGCTTTTTTTGTTTGTTAGTAAAAATATATTGTAAACTTTAGTTACAGATACTATGGAGAATGTCTGGAGAAAAAACAAAGTTTAGTTCCCTCCAACAATGGTGAGTTTAGCCTCCTCTTGGTGGTGCACAAGCACCCCCTAAATTTTAACTCAGCACCCCTGAAAAATTAAGAAACCATCATTATGATTTAAGAAAACTCAGTTCTCAAACCTTAGATTCACCAGAATACAGTATTCAATGAATTTGTAATAAATATGGAATAAATGATGAAATTCTTACAATGGCGGCTCCAGAAATATTTTTCTGCAGGTGCTAAGGGGGGCTAAGCATTTTACTGAGGGTGCTATGATGCATCATTTGTTCTTTCAGTTCTCAAGATCAAGGTGTCTTTACTGCCATTCACATCACATGTGGTACATGAGGTGGAATGAAACTATGTCCACAGGAACCTAGTGTAATAAAATAGATAAATTGATCAGTTTGCTGACTTATCTATATTTTAGATGATAGATTTGAGTAGAGTTTAGACTGACACAAACTTACCATCAATTCACGGGTTCTCACTTTTTCAGATTACAGTAATATCAATAAATCTGTTACTCGGTGAATGTAATTGACAGGAAACGTTAACTTATGTTGGTCTACCAGGGATAGACCATTTAATTAACCAATCATCAAATTACAATCAAAACATATTTACATAGATTGATCAATCAAATATTATAACTAACTTTTCAGCAGATTAAAACAGGAACAACAGAACACAAGTTAATGGGTCTTATATTAACTTATTTCTGCAGCACAAACTTACAGTTTTACTTTTAGAAATAAACTTTAAGAGGAGAAAGTTTAAGGAGGAAGAAAAAGAGGTTGGAGGGAAATGGTGTGTTTTAACCAGGAAGCATGGCAGCTTTCCGGACGATCTCCGCTACACGTCGGTACGACTTGGCAAGCATTTGACGACTTGTTACCTGTGAAGATGGTCGATCTCCCTCGGTCCTTGGTCAGTTCTGTTTACCGTTCTTCAGCGTCTCCAGACGTGTGCCAAGACTCGGACCGTAGTAACGCACATCCTGGTTGGCTTTTCAGAATAAAAGTGCTCTTGGAGAGCACACATTGTATTCTGAGTTTAGAAGCTCAAAATTGGTTCTACAGCGAGCTGGCTGTAAAACCTTGCTGAGAAACGCGGACCCTTTGACTCATGGTCGGACGTTAATCAGCTTCAAAGAGCAAGTTCACATCCCAGCTTCTCCCAGAGAACTTCCTTTGCTCTCACTTCACTCCGTTTCACTCTGACGAGCCTACAGGAAGTGTCCCTTAAGAAAGGACTATGACCAGCAGTTACGTTCAGCTCGCTCATTGGTTTGTTTTACCAAATGAGAGAGGGGGAATGCTTGAAGATCACTCAGGATAGGAGAGAATAATAGTACGTCAGAAGACGCAGGTGTGAACAAAACATGGAATCTGTTTTGAGAACAGATGAGATTTGTTTTTAGAAAAAGGAGACAGAACGACAAGTTTAGTCTACGACTTTTCCCTCTGTCCTTAAACATTGGAAACAAATACTAACGGATTGTTCATC
>JBBPBX010003752.1:35406-62645 GCA_038048925.1 Garcialebias charrua
CTGACCTTTATGTAATCCAGCAAGTGGAGAAAAAAATCAAAATTATAATCCCATAGTGTTCCACTACACTACTTACATCCAACAAAAATACAAGTTGTAAAGAAAAGCAGTAATAAGATCCGAGACATGAACTAAGAAATACCAAAATACACTAAACTAATTATACACTATAGAACAAAACAACGTGCCAAACAGCAGCACGAACATGACTCTGTGTGAGCGGATGAGGACTAATGAACACAGCAACATGAAATAAATCAGCAGCATGAGATCAGCAGCATGGATATTGAGCAGCACATATCAACAATCAAGTGGCATCACAGTGGGTTTTTTCACAGTGATGATCCTGACCAGGTCTAACAGCCTCAGGGTAGCTTGTAGCAATAAGTAAAGGTGAGATGGAGGAAGAAGGGTGACACCTTTTCCATCTCAGCTCCACTACATTTGTTTTATTTATTTTTCATTCATTAAAGTTTGACACCAGCTGGTCAGTTTACTGACCAACAAACTAATTAATATTTTCACCCATTAATGATCAGAATCAGTCGCTGAAGTATAGAATCTGTTAATTACAGGCAGTTCTAGACCAGAACAAATTAATATTCATCTGAATGAAGAGACCAAAGTTGTCTTTGAAGTTTTATTACAAAAATAATCAAACTAAAATCAACAACAACAATAAACAAACAATGATAATGAATCAATCAAGGCTTAATAGGTTCTTGAAAAAGTTGTTGCTAGTCAACTTCACTCACACCTGTCCAACAACAACATTTATGAAGAGTTTCAATCTGGATTTCGCCCCCACCACAGCACCGAAACAGCTCTAATAAAAATTACTAACAACCTTCTTCTTGCTGCTGACTCTGGTCTTCTGTCCATCCTCATTCTTCTTGATCTAAGTTCTGCCTTCGACACCATCTGTCATTCTATCCTCCTCAACAGACTAACCTCCATTGGCATCTCAGGTACCCCGTTAGACTGGTTCAACTCCTATCTCTCTGACCGCACTCAATTCATTCAGCTTAAATCCTTCCGTTCCCAGTCTTCCCCTGTCTCCACGGGTGTCCCCCAAGGCTCTGTCCTCGGACCCCTCCTCTTCATCATTTACCTCCTTCCTCTAGGTCACATCTTCCGCAAATACGGCGTCCATTTCCACTGTTATGCTGATGACACACAGCTCTACTTGTCATCAAAACCAAACTCCACCCACCCACCCTCCATCCTCACCGACTGTCTCAATGAGCTAAATCACTGGTTTTCTAACAATTTCCTTCAACTAAACAGTAACAAAACAGAAATCATTCTTGTGGTACCAAAAACTCTATTTCAAAATCAGAACATCTTCTTGTCCCCCTTAAAGGTATTGTGACATGATTTTGTAAATTTGAATATTTGTCAGAACATATATATCTTATATCATTGAGCTCTGGTCGTTTTTGCATAATAAATTATAAACATATTAAAATTTTATTCGAAATTATGCTAAATTTTTCTCTGGTATTTGCTGGGATACGCCCCTGAAATTCCGCGCATTTCCGCAATACGTCATCACCAGTCGTCGTCACCAGTCATCAACGTCACAACGGGCAGAAGGCAGAGCCTTGCCCGTTTATTAGGTGTGTTAACTGCTTGCCATACAGATTCATTTCCTGAAGGATCGCCTTTTATTTGTGTAACTTGAAAAATGCCGTCACGTTGTAGTGCATTTGTGTGTTCTAATATCAGCAGTGAACAAGTGAGCCTTCACAAATTTCCAAAAGATGACAAACTTTGTCAAGAATGGACCAGACAAGGACCGGTGGGTTCCAGGAGTCCTATGTCTGCAGCGACCATTTCACTGCCGATTGTTTTCAGCACCTGGTATAAAAGAATCTTTAGGATTACCAGTAAGATTCAGAAGACTTTTAAAACCGGATGCTATTCCTACTATTTTTAAAAGAAAATCTANTATTTTTAAATTATGTCTGCGCCATCAGGTAACATCTCGTTTCTTTTTATTCGGGGAGGGTTTATTAATGAGAGTTTTGGAAGATTTACTGTCTTAAAATGATATATCTCAGACGTGACCGGTGTCAGGGACTCTTGTTAGCCAAGATAGCTTCTAAAAATATTAGCCGAGAGCCCGGAGCAAACACGTTGCTATGTATGCATTTTTAAATTATGTCTGCGCCATCAGGTAACATCTGTAATTTTTTTATTCAGGGAGGGTTTATTAATGAGAGTTTTGGAAGATTTACTGTCTCAAAATGATATCTCAGACGCGATAGGACATGCTCCGCCATTATTATTTAAATGCACGTTGGAGCGTGCCTTCCCGTTGTCACGTCAAGATGATGTTTTGCGGAAATGCGCAGATTTTTAGGGGCGTATCCCAGAGAAAAAAACTACCATAACTTGGAATAAAAATTTAATATATTTATAATTTATTATGCAAAAACGACCAGAGCTCAATGATATAAGATATATATGTTCTGACAAATATTCAAATTTACAAAATCATGTCACAATACCTTTAACAACTCTCTGCTATCCCCCTCCCTCAGGTCAAGAGCCTCGGTGTCATCCTCGACACCACTCTTTCCTTCACTTCACACATCAACAATGTTACTCGGTCTGCCTATTTCCACCTCCGTAATATTAACCGTCTCCGTCCTTCTCTCACACCCCGCTCCACAGCCATCCTGGTGCACAGTCTTGTGACTTCCCGTATCGATTACTGCAACTCCCTTCTCTACGGCCTCCCCAACAAATCTCTCCACAAGTTACAGATGGTCCAGAACTCAGCTGCCCGTGTCATCACTCAAACCTCCTACTATAACCACATCACTCCTGTCCTGCAGCAGCTCCACTGGCTCCCGGTTAAATCACGCATCATCTTCAAAATTCTACTTCTCACTTTCAAAGCTATCCACAACCAGTGGTGGAATGTAACTAAGTATAAGTACTTTTTTACTGTACTTAAGTACATTTTTCATGTATCTGTACTTTACTTAAGTAGAATTAAATGTGGGTACTTTTTACTTTCTACTACACTACATTTCTATAATGTGTTGAGTTACAAGTTACATTCACGTTGCAGCTTTTTGATTTGTCGTAAGTTTGAAAGTAACTGATGTCGAGAGAGGAGTTGGTCCATTGAATCACTACAAAGTGGACAGGTAACATTAGACCCACCTTCTAGAAGTTGGGCCAATAATGTATGTTCTAGTATATATGTCACTGAGCTGGGGCCACCCACAGCATCGCCAACACACCCACAATGGATTCCACTGTGGAGAGTCAGCCAGAAGATATGCACCACTCATGGCCTTATTAAAAGACTATTGAAAGATTATTGAAAGACTATTGAAGGACAATTGAAAGATTATTGAAAGACTGTTCAGTACAGCAGGACAGATTCTCTCTCCCAAAAGAGCCAGACTGGACAAAAAAAAAAACTTTGAAAACCAACTTCTGAACTTGAACAATAAATTATTGCTGCAACATTAAAATGTGACAGTTCATGGGATGTTAGGAGACAAGAGATGTCTCCAAATGACTCAACACTCAGGTCCAAGTTTTTAAAATGGTGTCAGGAAGCAGGACGCTCAGACAGAGGCTGGTCCACCCTAAGGACCAAACCCCCACACACAAACAGAGTGGTGTGGTTTATGCAGTCCAGTGCAGCGAAGTCTGCTCAGACCGCTACATCGGAGAAACTAAGCAACCTATCCACAAAAGAATGTCCCAACACAGGAGAGCAACCTCCTCTGGACAAAACTCAGCTGTTCACCTCCACCTCACGGACAAGGGTCACTCATTTGAGGACCAGAATGTTCAAATTTTGGACCGAGAGCACAGATGGTTTGAGAGGGGGGTGAAGGAAGCTGTTTATGTTAAGAGAGAAAAACCTTCTCTTAACAGAGGAGGAGGTCTGAGATTTCAACTTTCTAAGACTTATAACTCAGTTTTGGATTTGATTCCGAAACGTTTTACACCGGATGGGAGCAGAGATGTCTTGTCTGTAAATTAGACTAACAAAGTTCTCTGAGTAGCCTCTGTTGTTGGTTGGGAGGTGTTTTTTGTCAATTTACATACAGTTTTGTGTCTTCTACCAGAGACCTCAAGGGAACCCCCTACTGTTAAGGTGTGATCTTTCAATTTACATGTATGTGTTACAAACCCCCTTCTGTTAAGCTGTGATGTGTTGTTTTGTCAATTTAAATAGAATAGGCATGTTATCTCAGGTATGGTGTGGGGTTATTTCAGTTTCCAATTTCATATGTTGGTGCGTGGCTTGTCAGCCTGTATAAAACTTCTCGGTCTCACAGCTTCCTTTCATTCAGAATTGAAAAAGACTTCTGGACAGAAGTCGAAACGTTTTCTGCAACAAATAAAGTCAGTTGATTCTGTATTGAACGCCTTTTTTGATTTTATCATGTCCTGGACGACTGAGAATCTTCACCAGCATATGTCAGGAAGTTAAAATATTGTTCACTATTGACCCATTACACGTACAAGGTTGACTAGACAGTATTTTAATTACAGTTGATGACAAACTGGAGTTGAAATGATCTAATGCTCCTTTTTTCATCAGACAACTTTTACTTAAATGTGTTTACTGCAGTTAAAATGAGACATTGGTTTTACTTTGTGTTAAATAAAAACGTTCAAAGGAAAATCATTCCTTTCTTATTTTAATTAATGACATTTAACTCTGGATGTCATCCCTGAAATTCTGACGCACAGAATCACAAGTCCAATTGTGAACTGTGTCACAGAGTAAACAATAAAAACATGTATTATCTGCAGCATTGTTCATTAAACTGGAACAACACTTTTAATGTATTACAGAAAATATACATACAGTACGCACACATATATTAGGCCATTGCGTAATACATTCAGCAAGTACTTTTACTTTTACTTAAGTAAAAACATTAATGTGGTACTTCTACTTTTACTAGAGTACATTTTTGTCTGTTTATTTGAACTTTTACTTAAGTACATGTACAGTGTTTGAGTATTTCTCCACCACTGTCCACAACCTTGCCCCTCCTTATCCATCTGACCTCCTACAAATCTCCATCCCATCACGCTCTCTCAGATCCTCCTCTTCGCTACATCTCCATGTAGCCTCTGCCCACCTCTCCACCATGGGGAGCAGGGCCTTCACATGCTCTGCCCCTCACCTCTGGAACGCTCTACCGCCAGACCTTCGAAACACCACCTCCCTTTCTCTGTTCAAGACTGCCCTGAAAACACATCTCTTTAGACTAGCTTATCGTTAACTTTACTAAATGTATTTTATATTATTTTGTATTTTATATTCTTTATGTTAGGGCTGGGCGATATGGAAAAAATCATATATCACGATATGGACTTTTTTATATCACGATAACGATATATATCACGATATAAAAAAAAAACTTTGGTCCAAATTTTTCCTGTACACACACACACATCGTGTTGTATATATACAACACGATGTGTGTGTGTGTGTGTACAGGAAAAATTTGGACCAAAGTTTTTATTTTATTTTTTATTTTATTTTACTACAGATACAGTTACAATTATAAGAATGTGAACAAAAAGAACAAGGAAATTTGGACCAAAGTAGAAACTTTGGTCCAAATTTTTCCTGCAGGTGGCGGTAAAACAACGGCTGCTAATAAAACCCACGAAGAAGAAATCCGCTCTGACTGGAATCTGGAGTAAACAAGGCAAAGAAACAGAAAAGAGAAAACGTTGCGTTTGATTCCGGTTCTGTTGTGTCTCTGGTCTGTTTTGTATTGGTTAACTGGACCCGAGTTCGGACTCGGTTGAACTTCGTGTCCTCTGGACCCATTTTGTCTCTGAGTTTCAGCGGAGCTAAATAATGGAAGCTAACAAGGTGAGCTTCCCCTCTTTTTGGTAAAAGTTCTTCTTCTTGGGCTGCCTGCGCAGCTGTTTCTCCATGTTGTGACACCCATAGATATCTGGTGACACCGGCTTCATGCCGGCTGCGTCTCTGTTGAACTCGAGTTTAACAACGTAAAGCATGTGTCGCAAACCCGCGCGTGCGTCAAACATAAAGCAGCGCCGTCATCTCGCAAAACCACAATATGAAGCTTCTTTGCGACAGTTATTTTTTTATTCTTATTTATCACGATAGAGACGATAGAAGGAAAGTAGCACGATAGACACGTTTCTATCGTCCCCACGATATATATCGTCATATCGCACAGCCCTACTTTATGTATTTTATATTTCAATTTGTTCCTGCTGATGTTTGAATTGTGCTTGTTGTTTGTTTTTACACAATCTCTGTTAAGTGTCCTTGGGTGTCCTGAAAGGCGCTTTTAAATAAAATTATTATTATTACAGTATTATTATAATTCTCTTATCTAAGCAAAAATTGACTCTTTAAGCAGGAATTATTTTGGGACATGAATTTAGATTAGGCTGCTACCCCCGCGACCCGACCCCGGATAAGCGGAAGAAGATGGATGGATGGATGGATGGATGGAATTTAGATAAAGTTTGACTATTTTAATAGCTTACTTTGGATTTTGGTTGAAAGAAGTTATTTACAGGGAGTCCTCTACTTACGAACGAGTTCCGGACCCAAGGACCGTTCGTAGGTCGAAAATGACGTAAGTCGGAACTCACAAGAGCCGCCACTGTTTTTTTTTTAAGTACATGAACAGTGCAGTTATCCTATGCCTATCCTAACACAATGCCCTACATAAATATAAAACAAAACATTAAACACATTATTTTAAAAAAAATTCTTACTTTGAGCTGCTCAAGCTTGTCTTTGTCTTTTAGCATGTTAGCTCCTTGCACGTCCGGCCTCTGCAGCTTCATACTGCTTCACGCGGTCCAAACTGTTTACAGGAAGGACTGTTAGCATGTTAACTCCATACATTTGGAGCAATCATGAAGGAAAAAAATATTTAATAACTTACTTGGAGCCGTTTCTCCTTCCAGCAGGCTCCGCGCCGCGTTAGCTTAGCACCTCCATAGCTGCGCACGTTAGCCCTTTGTTAGCTTGGTGTCGTCCCTCCAAAAAGGCTGTGCAGCTTTCTCCGTGTTTTAGCATGTTAGTTCCATGTCCATCAAACATCTGAAGCTAAAAGGCGGACATCAGGCGAGCTCCCGGCTGCAGCAGGCGTCTCCGCGGCATGTCGGGTCCTGTCTCCGGTGGAGCTAACGTTAGCATGTTAGGTGGTGGCTGTCCAGTCACATTAAGCTGTCTAATGCTTCACGCATTCCACAACGTCTTTTCCCTTCGTATATCCATCCAACCACAAACCTCCGTTCATCTGAAGCGCCTGTGTCCATGCGGAGAAACCTCTGAACCCGTAGCAAGCTGTCCAGGCCGGAGGTAAATGGCTCCGGTGGAGCTAACGTTAGCATGCTAGGTGGTGGAGTCCGGTCACATTAAGCTGTCTAATGCTTCACGCATTCCACCAAGTCTTTTCCCTTTGTATATCCATCCAACCACAAACAAATTGTGTTTTGAAAATTTCCTCAAAGCACAAAATTTTCATTCAAAACACAATACAGTAAGGAACAGAAAAAGGAGAACAGACGAAAAAACATTGTCATCCCTTATGTTGCTGGACTATCAGAGAATTTCAGAAGGATTTTCAACAAACACAACATCCCAGTACATTTCAAACCCAGCAGGACTCTCAGACAGAGGCTGGTCCACCCTAAGGACAAAACACCAACACACAAACAGAGTGGTGTAGTTTATGCAGTCCAGTGCAGCGAGGACTGTCCAGACCTATACATTGGAGAAACTAAACAGCCCATCCACAGAAGAATGTCCCAACACAGGAGAGCCTCCTCCTCTGGACAAAACTCAGCTGTTCACCTCCACCTCACAGACAAGGGACACTCTTTTGAGGACCAGAATGTACATATTTTGGACCGAGAGCACAGGTGGTTTGAGAGAGGTGTGAAGGAGGCGATTTATGTAAAAAGAGAGAAACCATCGTTAAACAGAGGAGGAGGTCTAAGATTTCAACTTTCTAAAACTTATGGTGCGGCCCTGGGTTTGGTTCCCAGGCGTCTCACACCTGATGAGAACAGAGGAGCCTCGTTTGTGAATTAGACTACCAAAGACTTTGACAGGTCCCTGCTATCAATGTGTGAAGTGTGACTTGTCAATTTACATACAGTAGGATGTGTGTGTGTTTTCTGTAAGCTCTGTTTTCACACACTGAACTTTGAATGGGTCACAGGTACGTGTTATCCCAAGTATGTGGGGGTGTTAGTTTCCAATTTACATATGTTGGTGCGTGTCTATGGCTTATCCTGTTATAACTTCGCCCTCTCACTGTCTCCTTGATGAGAAGCGAAACGTCTTGTTTGCTACAAATAAAGTCCAGTTGTTCTGTATTGAACGCCTTTTTTGATTTTATCATGTCCTGGACGACTGAGAATCTTCACCAGAATAACCACTTCATTGCTTCAAGCCAAGAGAAGCCATTGTCAACAATGGGGGCTGAGGACCCCCTTAAGGTCATATTTTAGAATCGCCCCTGCCTCTGAATTTTTTCCATTTACCCTTTATTTATCCAGGTACCATACCATACCATACCATTTTATTTATAAAGCACTTTAAACAGGAACAAGTCCACACCAAAGTCTCATTGAGCCACAAACTCATTTTCAAGAGAGACCTGTTAGGGAGCAGATGGTGGGGGTTAAGGGCCTTGCTCATGGGCCCTGGGTGGGGCGAATGATGGTGGAGGCAGGCGTGGGTGTTTCACCTTTTCCACCCACATTTTTTAAATGTTGTTGATACCGGGGCTTGAACCGGCGATCTTCTGATCACAGGCCCACCCCGTCTAACCACTGCTCCACCACTCCCCTAGCCTGGCCCTCGCCTTCCTACGCTGCTCCGCTCAATTCTATTTTCCCTTCACTGCTCCTAGTACGAAGTGAAGGACAAGGATCTGGTTTTAACCAGGCTACCACTCCCCCATTAAATGGTTTAAATGGTGAATGGTTTTGAGTTCTCTCAAATTAACTTTTGCATTCCATGCAACAGCTTTATACGGAAGAGCATTGCATTCACCAAATAAAAAAATTGACTCATGATCTCATAAGATCTTATCTCATAAGATCTTATCTCATAATTATGAGATACAGTACTATCTCATAATTATTACATCTTATCTCATAATTATGAGATATTATATCATGGGGCGGCCGTGGGACAGTGGCAATGGCAGTCGACCCCCGATCGGAAGGTTGGAGGTTCGAATCCCGCGTCCGCCCACCATGTGTCGTTGTGTCCCTGGGCAAGACACTTAACCCCAAGTTGCTCCCGGTAGGTCTGGATGGCGCCTTGCTAGGCAGGCTACCACTAACGGTGTATGAATGCGTGTATGAATGGGTGGATGGATGGCTGACTCCTGACAAGTATGAGTCAATTGTTTATTTATTTGGTGAATGCAATGCTCTTCCGTAGCTTCACGTTTCCACGAAATGTTTTGTGTTCCCGCACACGCACAGTACTGTAAACCTGTACAAATAAATAATATTTTTTTAAACACTTGCACGTTCTGTGTTGCACCTTGACCTTGATCCTGGAGGAAAGCGGTTTCGTTTCAACACGTGTACAAAGCTGAAATTGACCATGACACCTCCCTGACTCTGAGGCTGCAGATCATAAACCATGGACACGTGCTTAATGTCCAACAAACGGAAGTCAGACTGTGTAAAATTCTGGATCGGAGCAGTAAATGTATGGAACAAGGACTATGGCTCCACGTTTGTGTGCAATAAGTCTCCTGCCAAGCCTTATTTCAGCTTGAATGTCACTGATTTGTTTGTTGCGATCTGCGCTCAAATCCCCATTTTAAATTCCACAAAATGAAGGCAGCGCGTGGGATCCGCTTGACCGAGCACCAAAACCACGGCGAGGGAACAAATTCACGTTTGTCCCGTCAAAGGCCTTAACGTGGCTGCGTGAGAAACTGCGTGAGAGCCGAGATTGCGTTCATCAAACGGACTGCGCAGTTAAAAAAAGACCCTTTAACTCGACAACGCCACCTTTAACGCCTTTTTTCCGTGGTTGAAAACATACCGGAAGCGAATTGAAGACTGACGCCTCATTCAGCCAATAGAAATGCAGATTTTCAGTGTTATGCCCCGCCTTTGTCAGAAATTGTCCAATCGCAGAGCGGATTACGAACTTCCGCCACACATTTTGAGCATGTTCCGTGAAGGAGCGTTTCTGAACGGGTGTCTCTCTGTGCGAACTGTAATTTTTATTTGATTTTCAGCGAATGAAAGCGGTTGACTGTCGCCTTTTAACGCGGGATCGAGTGAGGCTGGTGCTGAAGTAGCGGCAGGTCACCGGGACGAAGCGCGGAGGTCTCACCGGAGGAATCCAGTCTTCTTCTTCTGCGGCCGCTCGGCTAACAGCTAACCGGCGTCATGGCTGACTTCAGCCCGCGGAGACCCGGTTTGTAGTCGGATCCAGAAGAGAAGGCGACGGCCTGTTAGCTCCAGGAGCTAGCCGAGTTAGCTGTCCGGTGGAAGAAGAGGGCAGCGCGTGAGCAGGAGGCTCGTGCTCCTGTCTGGGCTCGGACCAGTGGTTCCGGCCGGGCAGGATGAACGGGTTCAGCACCGAGGAGGACAGCCACGACGGGCCGCCGGCCCCGCCGTTCTTCGGCCAGAGCTGCTGCCTGATCGAGGACGGGGAGCGCTGCGGCCGCTCGGCCGGAAACGCCTCGTTCAGCAAGAGGATCCAGAAGAGCATCTCCCAGAAGAAGCTCAAGCTGGACATCGACAAGAGCGTAAGATATATAAGATGTGTTTGTGTTGTCAACATGTTTGTGTTGTCAACATGTTTGTGTTGTCAACATGTTTGTGTTGTGATTCGTGAAGATGTTTGTGTTGTCAACATGTTTGTGTTGTCAACATGTTTGTGTTGTCAACATGTTTGTGTTGTCAACATGTTTGTGTTGTCAACATGTTTGTGTTGTGATTCGTGAAGATTTTTGTGTTGTGAAGATGTTTGTGTTGTGAACATGTTTGTGTTGTGATTCGTGAAGATGTTTGTGTTGTCAACATGTTTGTGTTGTCAACATGTTTGTGTTGTCAACATGTTTGTGTTGTCAACATGTTTGTGTTGTGATTCGTGAAGATTTTTGTGTTGTGAAGATGTTTGTGTTGTCAACATGTTTGTGTTGTGAAGATGTTTGTGTTGTCAACATGTTTGTGTTGTGAAGATGTTTGTGTTGTGAACATGTTTGTGTTGTGATTCGTGAAGATGTTTGTGTTGTGAAGATGTTTGTGCTGTGACGTGTAGCGCGTGAGCTCTTGTAAACAGCCAGGGAGCGGTTGTTGTTGTCTGTTGGTGTTTAGCTGCATGTGGTGACCCTGTCGGTTGGCGCTCCGTTGGAAATGACGGGCAACATGTTGACCCACACTGGTCCCCCAGTCCACCCCCCCCAGTTGGCCCAGTTTCTCAGTCAGCCAGTGATTGGTGGACAGTTTGTTTCAGGGAGGTCAGAACTTCAACTTGTTGACGTTTCAGCCTGAAACTTGACTCCTGTGGGTGTTTAGAAGAAATCCGTCTCCTTGCCGTTTGTGTCCTGACCTTAACTGTATGTAACTTTTCTAACAATATTTTTAACATGTTTCTTCACTCTGTAACTACCTCCTGACAGACTGATTTTAGACAAGTAATCTCTGAAAAAACTATTGTCCCCTTGCTTTTCTAAAAGCATTTCTAAAAAGCCACAGTGACCCGCCATTAACCAGCCAATAAAAACAGTTTTTAACCAGCCAATAAAAACAGAGCTTCTCACTTCTCACGCTCCTAACCCACGCCCCCGCCTGTCCCAGCCCGCAGCGGCCGCGCAGTTCTCGTTCAAAGGATTGCAAAGCGATGCAAAACTGTTTTGTATGTGACACAAATGTATTAAATTCCCCTTCTTCATCCCTGATCTGGACTTTTCTTTTGTTTTTTTGCCAAAAGTCAAGTGACCGCTTCCTCCTCCGCTGAGTCCATGACAGAAATCATAAGGAAATGAATGAATTTGTCACGATTAAACTCGGGTTCAACATGGCTACCGAGGCTCTGCTGATTTCATGGTGTTCTGGTGTGCCGGACCAGCGCTCATGTTTTTATTTTATTTTTTAGAACGTTTTATTAACATATAAACACAGAAATTCACAGCTGCTGCGACAGGACATGAAGGGAAGGCGGAGCAAAGGAAGCTGCTGCTCAGCGAGGGGGAGCAGAGCCAAATATGGCTCTGAGGGGGAGGGACCAGAAACGTGTCTCTGTTCAAAATTTTCCTGTTCCAGAAATTACATACTGAACCTTTAAAGTTGTTTTTTTACAGTTTCTACATGGACTCTTGGTCAACTCATTCATTTAAATATGATTTTTTATTTATTCATTTTCAAATTTAAAAGAACACAAAAAACTGGCGCAGTAGAAAAGAGAGCCTTGACGTCCTTTTCAGGGAGACCACCAAGTCATTGGTTCAGGTATGTTGACGACACCTGGGTTAAAATTAAATCTCAGGAAGTCCAACATTTCACTGATCACATCAACTCTGTTTGCTGGTGAAGATTCTCAGTCGTCCAGGACATGATAAATCAAAAAAGGCGTTCAATACAGAAACAACTAGTGCTGTGCGATATGACATATATATCGTGGGGACGATAGAAACGTGTCTGTCGTGCTACTTTCCTTCTATCGTCTCTATCGTG
The DNA here is from genome assembly GCA_038048925.1 of Garcialebias charrua. Lineage (NCBI taxonomy): Eukaryota > Metazoa > Chordata > Actinopteri > Cyprinodontiformes > Rivulidae > Garcialebias > Garcialebias charrua. The sequence continues at coordinate 48,121 of JBBPBX010003752.1, forward strand.
ATAAATAAGAACAAAAAAATAACTGTAGCAAAGAAGCTTCATATTGTGGTTTTGCGACATGACGGCGCTGCTTTATGTTTGACGCACGCGCGGGTTTGCGACACATGCTTTACGTTGTTAAACTCGAGAGCGGAGGCATGTAGCCGGTGTCACAACAAGGAGAAACCGTTGCACAGGCAGCCCAAGAAGAAGAACTTTTACCAAAAAGAGGGGGAAGCTCACCTTGTTAGCTTCCATTATTTCGCTCCGCTGAAACTCGGAGACAAAATGGGTCCAGAGGACACGAACCCAGAGTCCAACCGAGTCCGAACTCGGGTCCAGTTAACCAATACAAAACAGACCAGAGACACAACAGAACCGGAATCAAACGCAACGTTTTCTCTTTTCTGTTTCTTGCCTTGTTTACTCCAGATTCCAGAGCGGATTTCTTCTTCGTGGGTTTTATTAGCAGCCGTTGTTTTACCGCCACCTGCAGGAAAAATTTGGACCAAAGTAGAAACTACTTTGGTCCAAATTTCCTTGTTCTTTTTGTTCACATTCTTATAATTGTAACTGTATCTGTAGTAAAATAATAAAAAAAAAAACTTTGGTCCCAATTTCTCCTGTACACACACACATCGTGTTGTATATATCGTGATATATATCGTTATCGTGATATAAAAAAGTCCATATCGTGATATCGCCCAGCACTAGAAACAACTGGACTTTATTTGTAACAGAAAACGTTTCGCTTCCCATCCAGGGAGCTTTATCAATTCAATGAGGAGACTGTAGCCAGTGTTGCCAGATCTTGCGACAGAAACAAGCGGCCAGCCCCATGAAAACAAGCACAAACGAGCGACTCACTCTTTGGAAACAAGCCCAACTGGCAACCCACCCCATTGTGTAACACAAAGGCCATTTTTAAACAGTATAAACATACATTTATTATGGCATTACATATAACCAGCAAAATTATGCTAAACATTTTGAAGAACATATCCACTCTAAAAAATAAAAATACATTTTGCATTTTTATACAAATTAATCCCATTAAGCCTCTGGGACTAATTTAACAGAGAGACCTGAATTTTAAACGAAGAGTGATGACAACAATGGACAACGATAACAACAGACAAGCACAAAGGATGCGTACAAATAAGAAAATAAAAATTAAACAGCAAACTCATAGTAAGCTAAGTCAACAAAAAACTTTCTTTAATCTCTATCCTGAATCATGCTTTAAAGCTGCTATATGTAACTTTTCTAACAATATATTTTTAACATATTTCTTCACTCTGTCACTAGATTGATGTTAGAGAGGTAATCTCTGAAAAAAACTAAAAAAAAAATATTGTCCCCTTGCTTCTCCAGGTGGTAAATAAGCATTTCTAAAAAGAAAAAGTGACCCGCCATTTTCCAGCCAATAAAAACAAAGTTTGTAACCAGCCAATAAAAACCGAGCTTGAATTTGAATCAGCCAATAAAAACAGAGCTTGAATTTGAATTTTAACAGACCACAAGGGGGCAGAGCCATATATGGCTCTGAGGGGGAGGGATCAGAATGCTTTGCTTGTTGAAATTTTTTCTAAGTGCTGATGTTCTACAGAAACTGCAGACTGAACCTTTAACTGTGCGCTCTTTCTCATATTTTTTTATTATATTTTTTCCCATATTTCCCCCACTTATTGGAGCTCATTTTAGCGCGGTCTTGTCACTCTAAACAAAGAATAAAGAACAAAGAATAACAAGCCCAAAACACGCGACGTTACAATCGACACAAGCCCAAGAAACCGCAACAAGCGACTCACCAAAATTATAAGCAGCTTCGGAAAATAGCAAGCCCAAAGTTGCTTATAATAGGCGGACTTGGCAACTATGAATGTAGCCATTTTTGCACTGCACAGCCCTCCCCGGCCCTGAGACCAGCCTGGCCCGCCCCTGCTCGTTTTGCATTGTGCGGAGAGCCGCCTTGAAGTGGGTGGGGAAAAGGATATGATGTCATTTTGTTTGTTCAATATTTTTACAGTAAGCTACAGATTAGGAATTAATTAGGTTTTAATTGGCCCTGTAATATAATAATAATAATCAAATGCAAATGGAAAATATTCTTAACTTCCAGTATGTTTTTAAACAAACACTATACTGTACACACTTTACATTGTAAAATATGTTTAGGAAATTATTGTTCAATGACACCACTTAAGAAAAAAAATGTTTATTAGGAAAAGTAAGAAGTGAAAAAAGCACAAAAATAAAAATACTGCATTCACCTAAATACTTTTTTTCCCGTTGTCTCAAGGGGTTCCTCCAGAAGACACAAGTTGATAAATTCTGGTGACTCCTTTCTCGTCACTGTAAAAGAAAAAAACATGGTTAATTCAATCTAGATACTGTTTTCAAATAATAAAATAAAATTTGATTTTTTTATAGACATACGTATGTGGAGGCTTGCTTCTTTTTTTTTTCCTAGTACTTTGTAACACATATCATCAAATAGTTCTTAAACCACACCGCAGATATTTTTTTTAACTAACGGAATGTAATCACAAGATGTTCATGTACAAACTGTAACCTGTTGGAGTTATTTGAATTAAAATTCGAATTTTTTATAGACAGAAATGTATGCAGGCTAGCTTTTTTTTTTCCTCTTTTTTTTGGCATATAAATGCAAATACGTCAAAAACAACACTGCAGATTTTTTTGTTAACTAACAGAATTTAATCACAATGTTCATGTACAAACTTTAACCTGTTGGAGTTATTTAAATTAAAATTCGATTTTTTACAATTATTTTCGTAGCGCATGCGACAGGTTTGGAAGAAGTCAACGCAAATCAATTTAAATCCAGCAGATTTGACCACTACGTGACATTATTAAGGAATGGTTAACCTCTGGAACCCTCGTGCTATAAAGTCAGCTATGAAATATATTTTTTAAGTGTTTATTTATCTAAATTTTAATGAAATAAAGCCGACCCCACCCGTGTGCGCGTGGCGACCTACTTTGTTAAATCCTGCTGATTTGACCACTACGTGACATTATTAAGGAACTGTTAACCTCTGGAACCCTCGTGCTATAAAGTCAGCTATGAAATATATTTTTATATCCGTTTATTGAGCTACATTTTAAAGAAATAAAGCCGCCCGCGCGCGTGCTCGTGGCGATCCTAGTTTTTAAAATCCTGCAGTTTTGACCATTACGTGAATTTATTAAGGACACGTTCAGCTTAAGACCCATCTTTGCTATAATTTTAAAAACAAATAATTGTTTTTACCGTGTTAATCTTGTAAAGTCCTTCCGTGTTCGCTCCCTCGCTTCTCCAGTCGACGCTGCAGTCCCGCCCCTATGATGAGTAGTACATGACGTCGAACTGGGCCCGGGAGCTCGGCCCGATCAGAACATCCGTCGGTGGGGTTCCAAAACGCGGGCTGTCGCCGGCCCGATAAGGCAAATGCGAACCACACGAACCCGGGTTAGAAGCCGGGGAGGGCCGTGCAGTGCAAAAACGGCTTGTGAGAGAGAGAGAAGTTATAAGCAGGCTGGGCCACTGACATGTACCAACCTATGTAAATTGGAAGCTAACACACACACATACTTGGGATAACACGTGCCTGTGACCCATTCAAAGTTCAGTGTGTGAAAGCAGACCTTACAGAAAACACACACATCCTTTTTTGATCAGCTCTGTGGATAAATTTATCAAGTTCACACGAGAAGATGTAAAAAATGGCAGGTTGGCTTTCTTGGACTGTGAGGTATCAGTTTCTGATAGAGGAAATTTGCAAACTGAGGTGTACCGCAAACCCACCCACACAGACCAGTATTTACAGTTTGACTCCCATCACCCTCTGGAGCACAAGTTAGGAGTCATCAGGACTCTGTACCACAGAGCAGACAGCGTCCCCACTAACTCAGCAGCCAGACAGAAGGAGAAATCACACACAAAACAGGCTCTAGAGAAATGTGGATATCCTAACTGGGCCTTCCTGAAAGCAGAGAAGAAACCCAAACAGGACTCCAGCCAGCCATCAGGTGAAAAGAAGGAACCCAGACCCAGACCAGTGGTCATTCCAGATGTTGCGGGAGTTTCAGAGACATTGAGACGTTTATTTTCTAAACACAACGTCCCAGTGGCTTTTAAACCCCAAAATACATTACGGCAAAGACTGGTTCATCCCAAAGATCCAGTCCCCCGGCACAAACAGAGTAATATTGTGTATGTTGTTCAGTGTCAGGAGGGTGATCAGTCTTATATCGGGGAAACTAAACAGCCACTGGCCAAAAGGATGGACCAGCACAGAAGATCAACATCATCAGGTCAGGACTCTGCGGTCTACACTCATCTCCAGGTCAGAGGTCACTCTTTCAGGGATGAAGATGTTCACATCCTTGATAGAGAGGAACGATGGTTTGAGAGAGGAGTAAAGGAGGCCATCTTTGTGAAAAGAAACCGTCCATCATTAAACAGAGGTGGAGGCCTCCGGGTTCAACTGTCCCCCTCTTACAATGCTGTTATTGCTAGTATCACTCAGCCCTCTGTGAATAGCAAACAACCATCAGGGTGCTAACGATCCATCGTTAGGCTGATGGTCCTCCTTGATCATGTGAGCAGCTGGTTTTGGCTGTCATCAGCCAACTGGTTGATCCACTGTGAGAGGGTGCTATTTATAATGGTACGTCCAGACCGAACAGCGTTTCAACTTCCAAAAAGCTCGTCACGCACGCAAGTGGACGCACTTGGTGTCCAGACCAGAACGCGAAACTGCTGCGGGGTGTGTGGGAGGAGCTTACCGGTATACCGAGTCCTCACTGCACTCCGCCAGGCGAGGAGCTTTTTATTTCTGTCTCTGTAGAGCAGACTTGACTGGTCGTGAAGGACTTGTCGCGAACACACAGCTACAATGAGTTTCTCTTCCATAGTCCATGACTCCGCGGGTTTTTTCTGTGTCCCACAAACAATACGTCACATAGTTGCGCAATCGTTTCCGCGTCACATAGGGACTCTCCCCCTGACCCCCTCTCTTCTCCCCAGACTCTCCCTGATCAACCAATCAGGGAGAGTTGAACGGCGTTTGAATGTTTGAACCGCAAAATCTTCAGCTAAATCAACGTGTGCTTTGGAGGCTGACGCGGGTTCACGTGCACGGAAAAACGCTTTCCATCATGCTCAACACGCACGTGACGTGACGCCCGACGCCAAGACGTGGCTGGAAGCGCGGCCCCCATTGACTTTGCATGTAAGCTGGACGCTCCTGCCGTTGAAACGCTGTTAGGTGTGAATGCACCATAACCCCAAAAATACACTACACGCGGTCCGTGTCCGCTCCGCTCCGCAGGTCGCAGCTGAGCGAGTCCAAAGTCCACTGCCTCCGCTCAGCTCAGGTCCGCCTGGATGCGCCGCTCCAAGACGCATGCGCGGGAATTGCGAGATTGCGCGATAAATCAAGTGATAAATAATGAAGTCAGAACAAAACAATTCATTCGGTGGAAGAAGGAGAACAACAGTAAAGGCTGCCTTGATCTTCTCTCGTAAATAAGCGACAGGACATGGTTTGAGCAACAGGAAGTGATGTTTACATTTCAGAATAAAATACTTTTTTATTTATTTATTTCTTGTATTGCGTTATTAGGTGTAGTCATAGTCATAAATATAATAGTTTAGTCATAGAATAGTCATAAATGATAGTTTGACAGCATTTTTGTACAAATAAATCCGTATAGAGCTAGGATTAGTCCGCCCGTGGTGATTTTATTTTGTAAATACGGAAGTTGTGCTCGTTCCTTTTCCTGTTGGTGCGACGTAATCTTCAAAAGTTGACTCCGGCACAGCTCCGTCGTCCGGCAGAAATAGAAAATTTTCTAATTTTGACGGACTGCCGTCCGCTCGCCGCAGCTCACCGCCGCCGTGCGGAGCCAGTGTACTTTATCTCATTGATTATAATGGGTGCGTATTTGCTGCGGAGGTCGGACCGGAGCGGGGCGGAGCTGCAACGCGTGTGGTGTAATTTTGGCGTCAGACTGAGCTGAATACAGCAGCTCAGACTGAGGAAGTCTTTCGGACGAAAGACGAAACGTTTCTACAATTTTTTTGCTTTGTTTTGTTTTTTGAATGTCCAGAGGACCAGACTTAGCTTTTTTAGAACACAAAAAACTATTTACAATTTCACGTAAAAAAAAAAAACTGTTCCGTAAAAACCGGTCTATAATACGCGGTTTTTTTGCTCATTTGAATGTCCTGTGTATTAAACATCGAAGCGTGTCATCTATGGATTTTTTCCCATATTTTTAGACCCATTTTTTGCTCTGATTCGCCGTTTTACATTTTGGGCAAAAATGGTGCAGTACCAGTTTCGGCCGCTATGGGCGCTATGGGCAGCAGCAGAGGACTCAGAGAGCGAAGAGGAAGAGGGCCACTTCCAGACGTTTCTAGCTCATGTGTCCGAAAAAAGCCTCCTCTGGTCGGACTGACTCTGTCGCTGCCCGCTCCCTGCTCTGGATGTAGCTGTTTTTGTTAGCAAGATACCGTAACTCATAAACCACACTGCGGATTTTTAAATCCAGCTGATTTCACATTTGGTTGAGCTCAGGGGACTGTCTGCTATAAAGTCAGGTAAGAAATATATTTTTAAGCGTTTGTTTAGCTAAATTTAAAGAAACAAAGCGTCCGGTCCGAACCGCCTGCCTAAAATTCGGCGAACTTTTTTTTTTAATCCAGCTGATTTGAACATTTCGTTAAGCTCAGGAGCACGTCTGCTATAAAGTCAGCTAAGAAATATATTTTTTCTCGCAAATTAATAATTGTTTTTACCGTCTTTCCTTGTTAAGTTCTTCGTACTCGCTTGCTTCTGTCGCCGCCATCTTAATCAGGGCAAATGAGGCGCTGACGCGTCGCGTGGCGATGACGTGTATTAAACACCGAAGCGTATTATTTACGATTTTTTTCTTGTTTATTGTTAATAATTGGACAAAGCGTATTAAACACCGGTGCTTATTTTCCTCCGACGAATACGGTACATGAAATGAAAGGAAGCAGTAGAAGATAAAATCTTATTACAGTATGTCTGCCCCTTCTTTAAAAGTACAGGGAGTCCCCGACTTACGAACGAGTTCCGGACCTAAGGACCGTTCGTAACCCGATTTTGACGTAAGTCGGAACCCATAGCACGTGCGTTCGTAAGTCCGGATTTTCGTTCGTAAGTCAGAAAATGTATGCTAGCGCTGTGCCATTAAACACCCGTTTTTCAACACAAACGTACATACTGGTTCATAAACATGCACAGAACTTTGTTTACAAACCGTTAACTAATACACTTTCATCTAAAAACACCTAAAAACACATACCAATGCTGTATTTAATGACAACTGTGCTGTTCTTAAGTCCGTTCGTAAGTCCGAGTTGCCGTAGGTCGAGGGCGCCGTAACTCGAGGACTCCCTGTAATTCAAACAATCAATTTAAACAACAGTAATCCACAAAAAATTACTCAATAAATAACTCCTCATACTTTACTATATATAAATTTTGATATAAACCAATTCATGTATATTTTTCCAGAAACCTAATTTTATTCATTTTCTTAAACAAAGTCTTTTAGACCCATAGACCTATTCCATAAATTATAGTAGACCTAGTCTTTAAGCTAGTTCTATGTTGTGGTATAACAAAAATATCTGTACCCTTAAGATTGTAAGTACTCCTTTTTACAAAAAAAAAAACATTTGAATATTTGAGGGTAATGTGAAGTTCTGAACCTTGTACAGTATTAAAAGAATATTATAGTCAACCAGATCATAAAATGTCAGTACATGTAATTGGAATTTGCAAAATGTTTTGAAGCCATGCTATGCATCTTTAACATTTATATTAAACATATTTTAGTTAAAATTTTTATTTCATTTTAATTAATCAGCAAACTTTGAGATTAGCTTATATTTCAAGGGAGGCCTTTACAAAAGCATATCACAAGGTCAAAATCCCAATGATTTTAAAATATATCGGGTCAACGTAGAGCAGATTCCAGCTTAGTGAGACAAAAACATGACTTTTTAGTTTGGTTTGAAGATTATTACGTGACCAGGTGCAAAATAGGAGAACAATGTTCTGGCAAGTTCAGAAAACCTCCTGGGAACCCAGAAAAGGAGCAAACTGCAGAATGGGTCTGTAAAGGGATTCAAAAATACTCAGACCAGAGGCGAGTGTGTGTTAGTAAACCAGTGCTGCTGTGCTCTTAGACCAAAACCAGTTATTAAAGTGCACGTTGCTGTGAAACATGAAGAAGCAGCGTGCGTTGAAATGAAGTAATTAAATGTTGAAGGACTCTGAGGCCGTCTGTGTCTGAGGACAGGTCCTTGTCGATCGTTTAGTCACGACACAACACAATATTTGTTGTTACTTCAGGAAAAATGATGATGTGTCTCGACAACATGCTGTAAACACCTTAAAGGAAGTTGTCAGCTGTAAAGCCTGTTTAATGACTGCACTGACAAGAAAAGAACAGCGTTTTACCTAGGGCTGAACAATTAATTGCATTTGCAATAATATCGCAATATGATAAAATGAGATTTTCTAATCGCGAAGGCTGCAATTTGACTGGTCACGTGACACAAATCTTTATCAACACTTAAAAAAACAAACACCACAAAGACATTTACGATGGTTGCATGGCTAGAATGACAACAACCAGTGCTTCAACTTCAAGTAAGCAAAGTATCATGCCGCCGCTTTGGTGCAGGGGATAAAGCGGGCAACACATATGCTGGAGGCTGAGCCTCTCCACAGGCGTCGCGGGTTCGCGTCCCAGACCCGACGAGCTTATTTCTGTGGTGTCTCCCCCCTCTCTACCCGTTTCGCCCTCTCCCTCTCTAATAAAGGCCACTAGCGCCCGAAAATGAAAATATATATATATATATATAAAAAAATAAATAAATAAAAAAAAGTAAAGTAAATTGCAATTAGATTATTTTCCAAAATCGTTCAGCCGTAACCCCAACTAGGGCTGCACCGATTGCAGTTTTCTGGCCGATCACCGATTTCTAAAAGGCCTGACCTGCCGATACCGATTTTGTTTTTATAAGAGACACTGTCCGGTGTTATAAGGTCACAATGAACCTTCAATTTTACAATCTTATTGAAAAACAGACCTTTGAACAACATCCTAGAAACAATACAAACTGATTTTAACTGGCCATGAGGTAGTGATCTGAAATAAAAATGAAGTTCAGACAATTGTTGTTAAAACTAAAAAAAATTTGTTTTCTCATTTAAGTATCTTAGTAAACTGCAAAGAAATATACACATGGTTAACAACAAATCACAGATGACAGTAACTCACAAAACTAACCCACAATAATAAGTATAAATAAGGTCGATTTTCACTCTCTCACACACACACACCCCCAACACAGACACACACAGCTGTGGATTGACAGGATGGTTTGGGTTTCAAGTTTTGCATTTTTTTTAAACAAAATAATTGATTCTGTTAAACTGGATTCCCACCCTGACAAGCCAAGATAAATCTTGATAGACCTTTTAAAAACAGTTTATGGTGCAAAACATTAATTTACTAGCTAAAAACACATGTAAGGATGAACAAAGAACAACGAGGTTGCAGGTCTCCTACGCAGCTACATCATCAACACGATAACAATCACGTCTTTAGAAAACACAAACCACTTAGAAACACCCTCTAATTATTAGGCGACTTATTGTAAAATAATCACTGTAAAGTACGACATGTGTTACTGAGTTAATGATAAACATTTGGATTTGATACCTGGACTATTGAGAATGAACTTTCTGGTCTTGAACCACTTTGGACATGTCTGCCTGCCTGGGAGGAGTCGACGAGGGACAAGCCCCCAGAAACCATCTTGGCTACAGCAAACTGGTTGGTCCACTTAAGTTGTTTACTTGGTGGGGTAGCTTCAGTTTGCTTTGGACTGCTCTGACTGACGAAGCCCTCTGGAGTGAGGGTGAAACGTTTCTACTAAAAAGAAATTGTCCAGATGAACTGATTGAGAATGAGCGGATTTGATACCTGGACTATTGAGAATGAACTTTCTGGTTAATGATAAACAATGAATGCTGAACAGCTAACACGAGTACTGTGCTAAACAACAACAATGCCGCCTCACAGCCGTTTAGCGAGCCGTTGTCGACGCATAGCGGCTGTCTAAACATATCATTGTCGTTACTGTAAAGAACTACAGTGCCTGAATGTGTTAATGTGAAGTTACGGCTGAGTAAACCACAAAGAACTGCGAAAAAGAGTAAAAAGTAACTCACTCACTGTTGATGCGAGGAGCAGCCATCTTGAAACGATGCTGTCACGCCATCTCGGCGATCTCGGGTACGGTGTGGCGAGACAGAGTTCACGAGTTGTAATTACGACCTGAGGGGGCGTTCCAGTTCATATTTACTACTCGGAAGCTCGTAATTACGACCTCCGAGGACAACTGGAACGCAGCATCAGACATGGAATAAGGTAACAGGTGACACACATCAAGTTGTTTACAGCCAGGACTGCTGTGAGTCACGTGACCTGTGACATGGTGTGAAGTTGGCTCTGTCGTCACACGAAGAGTTTAAAATAAAAGTCTGTAGAATGGGACAGGTTGGAGTGGAGATGGTGTTGGAAGTTTAAAAAATATCTCACAGGTTGTGCTTGTGTTAGTTCAGAACCTCTTCTTCTAATCCTCTGGAGAGTCGTCTCACTGTGTCTCTTTTTGTCCTTAAAGGTGAGACATCTGTACATCTGTGACTTCCACAAGAACTTCATCCAGAGCGTCCGAAACAAGAGGAAGAGGAAGACCAGCGATGACGGAGGGGAGTCCCCGGACCATGATGTGGAGGTGCCTGAGGTGAGACGAGCAAGATTCAGACAAACTCTGTGGCTGATCGTAGTGTCTCTTTAAGAAAAATGAAAGGGAGGCCCCTTGAGGTGACATCTGTCTTGTCCTCCTTTTTTTGTTTCTTAAAATGGCTGATGCTCAGTGTGGTTTGAGCCAGGGCTGGGCCGTATCATATCGTTAACGATAATACCGGTTAAAAAAAAGCTTGCCCGGGATAATAAATATCATGAAATGCTAATTTCTTTAGCTCGTGTCGGGTTTCTGTTAAATGACTTTCTTTAGCTCATGTCACGTTTCTGTTAAAAGGACTTTCTTTAGCTCATGTCAGGTTTCTGTTAAATGACTTTCTTTAGCTCATGTCAGGTTTCTGTTACAGGACTTTCTTTAGCTCATGTGAGGTTTCTGTTACAGGACTTTCTTTAGCTCATGTAAGGTTTCTGTTAACGGACTTTCTTTAGCTCGTGTCAGGTTTCTGTTAAAGGACTTTCTTTAGCTCGTGTCAGGTTTCTGTTAAAGGACTTTCTTTAGCTCATGTCAGGTTTTTGTTACATGACTTTCTTTAGCTCATGCCAGGTTTCTGTTAAAGGACTTTCTTTAGCTCATATCAGGTTTCTGTTAACGGACTTTCTTTAGCTCATGTCAGGTTTCTGTTACAGGACTTTCTTAAGCTCATGTCAGGTTTTTGTTACATGACTTTCTTTAGCTCATGTCAGGTTTCTGTTAACGGACTTTCTTTAGCTCATGTCAGGTTTCTGTTAACGGACTTTCTTTAGCTCATGTCAGGTTTCTATCTTTAGCTCATGTGAGGTTTCTGTTAACGGACTTTCTTTAGCTCATGTCAGGTTTCTGTTAAAGGACTTTATTTAGCTCGTGTCAGGTTTCTGTTAAAGGACTTTCTTTAGCTCGTGTCAGGTTTTTGTTACATGACTTTCTTTAGATCGTGTAAGGTTTCTGTTAAATGACTTTCTTTAGCTCGTGTCAGGTTTCTGTTAAAGGACTTTCTTTAGCTCATGTCAGGTTTTTGTTACATGACTTTCTTTAGCTCATGTCAGGTTTCTGTTAACGGACTTTCTTTAGCTCATGTCAGGTTTCTGTTAACCGACTTTCTTTAGCTCATGTCAGGTTTCTGTTACAGGACTTTCTTTAGCTCATGTGAGGTTTCTGTTACAGGACTTTCTTTAGCTCATGTAAGGTTTCTGTTAACGGACTTTCTTTAGCTCGTGTCAGGTTTCTGTTAAAGGACTTTCTTTAGCTCGTGTCAGGTTTCTGTTAAAGGACTTTCTTTAGCTCATGTCAGGTTTTTGTTACATGACTTTCTTTAGCTCATGCCAGGTTTCTGTTAAAGGACTTTCTTTAGCTCATATCAGGTTTCTGTTAAAAGACTTTCTTTAGCTCATGTCAGGTTTCTGTTAAAGGACTTTCTTTAGCTCATGTCAGGTTTCTGTTAAATGACTTTCTTTAGCTCATGTCAGGTTTCTGTTAAAGGACTTTCTTTAGCTCATGTCAGGTTTCTGTTAAAAGACGTTCTTTAGCTCATGTCAGGTTTCTGTTAAAGGACTATCTTTAGCTCATGTCAGGTTTCTGTTAAAGGACTTTCTTTAGCTCATGTCAGGTTTCTGTTAAAGGACTTTCTTTAGCTCATGTCAGGTTTCTGTTAAAGGACTTTCTTTAGCTCATGTCAGGTTTCTGTTAAATGACTTTCTTTAGCTCATGTCAGGTTTCTGTTAAAGGACTTTCTTTAGCTCATGTCAGGTTTCTGTTAAATGACTTTCTTTAGCTCGTGTCAGGTTTCTGTTAAAGGACTTTCTTTAGCTCGTGTCAGGTTTCTGTTAAAGGACTTTCTTTAGCTCGTGTCAGTTTTCTGTTACAGGACTTTCTTTAGCTCATGTCAGGTTTTTGTTACATGACTTTCTTTAGCTCATGCCAGGTTTCTGTTAAAGGACTTTCTTTAGCTCATATCAGGTTTCTGTTAAAGGACTTTCTTTAGCTCGTGTCCGGTTTCTGTTACAGGACTTTCTTTAGCTCATGTGAGGTTTCTGTTACAGGACTTTCTTTAGCTCATGTGAGGTTTCTGTTACAGGACTTTCTTTAGCTCATGTGAGGTTTCTGTTACATGACTTTCTTTAGCTCATGTGAGGTTTCTGTTAAAGGACTTTCTTTAGCTCATGTGAGGTTTCTGTTAAAGGACTTTCTTTAGCTCATATCAGGTTTCTGTTAACGGACTTTCTTTAGCTCATGTGAGGTTTCTGTTACATGACGTTCTTTAGCTCATGTGAGGTTTCTGTTAAAGGACTTTCTTTAGCTCATATCAGGTTTCTGTTAACGGACTTTCTTTAGCTCATGTCAGGTTTCTGTTACAGGATTTTCTTTAGCTCATGTGAGGTTTCTGTTACAGGACTTTCTTTAGCTCATGTGAGGTTTCTGTTACAGGACTTTCTTTAGCTCATGTCAGGTTTCTGTTAAAGGACTTTCTTTAGCTCGTGTCAGGTTTCTGTTAAAGGACTTTCTTTAGCTCATGTCAGGTTTTTGTTACATGACTTTCTTTAGCTCATGCCAGGTTTCTGTTAAAGGACTTTCTTTAGCTCATGTCAGGTTTCTGTTAAATGACTTTCTTTAGCTCATGTCAGGTTTCTGTTAAATGACTTTCTTTAGCTCATGTCAGGTTTCTGTTAAATGACTTTCTTTAGCTCATGTCAGGTTTCTGTTAAATGACTTTCTTTAGCTCATGTCAGGTTTCTGTTAAATGACTTTCTTTAGCTCATGTCAGGTTTCTGTTAAATGACTTTCTTTAGCTCATGTCAGGTTTCTGTTAAATGACTTTCTTTAGCTCATGTCAGGTTTCTGTTAAATGACTTTCTTTAGCTCATGTCAGGTTTCTGTTAAATGACTTTCTTTAGCTCATGTCAGGTTTCTGTTAAATGACTTTCTTTAGCTCATGTCAGGTTTCTGTTAAATGACTTTCTTTAGCTCATGTCAGGTTTCTGTTAAATGACTTTCTTTAGCTCATGTCAGGTTTCTGTTAAATGACTTTCTTTAGCTCATGTCAGGTTTCTGTTAAATGACTTTCTTTAGCTCATGTCAGGTTTCTGTTAAATGACTTTCTTTAGCTCATGTCAGGTTTCTGTTAAATGACTTTCTTTAGCTCATGTCAGGTTTCTGTTAAATGACTTTCTTTAGCTCATGTCAGGTTTCTGTTAAATGACTTTCTTTAGCTCATGTCAGGTTTCTGTTAAATGACTTTCTTTAGCTCATGTCAGGTTTCTGTTAAATGACTTTCTTTAGCTCATGTCAGGTTTCTGTTAAATGACTTTCTTTAGCTCATGTCAGGTTTCTGTTAAATGACTTTCTTTAGCTCATGTCAGGTTTCTGTTAAATGACTTTCTTTAGCTCATGTCAGGTTTCTGTTAAATGACTTTCTTTAGCTCATGTCAGGTTTCTGTTAAATGACTTTCTTTAGCTCATGTCAGGTTTCTGTTAAAGGACTTTCTTTAGCTCATGTCAGGTTTCTGTTAAAGGACTTTCTTTAGCTCATGTCAGGTTTCTGTTAAATGACTTTCTTTAGCTCATGTCAGGTTTCTGTGTGTCCAGGTGGATCTCTTCCAGCTGCAGGTGAACACACTGAGGCGCTACAAGCGACACTACAAGCTGCAGACCCGACCCGGTCTGAACAAGGCCCAGCTGGCAGAGGTAC
>JBBPBX010003753.1:0-15570 GCA_038048925.1 Garcialebias charrua
TCACTGACCTACAGAACATCACTGACCTACAGAACATCACTGACCTACAGAACATCACTGACCTACAGAACATCACTGACCTACAGAACATCACTGACCTACAGAACATCACTGACCTACAGAACCTCACTGACCTACAGAACATCACTGACCTACAGAACATCACTGACCTACAGAACATCACTGACCTACAGAACATCACTGACCTACAGAACATCACTGACCTACAGAACTCACTGACCTACAGAACATCACTGACCTACAGAACATCACTGACCTACAGAACATCACTGACCTACAGAACCTCACTGACCTACAGAACATCACTGACCTACAGAACATCACTGACCTACAGAACATCACTGACCTACAGAACATCACTGACCTACAGAACATCACTGACCTACAGAACATCACTGACCTACAGAACATCACTGACCTACAGAACATCACTGACCTACAGAACATCACTGACCTACAGAACATCACTGACCTACAGAACATCACTGACCTACAGAACATCACTGACCTACAGAACATCACTGACCTACAGAACATCACTGACCTACAGAACATCACTGACCTACAGAACATCACTGACCTACAGAACATCACTGACCTACAGAACATCACTGACCTACAGAACATCACTGACCTACAGAACATCACTGACCTACAGAACATCACTGACCTACAGAACATCACTGACCTACAGAACATCACTGATCTACAGAACATCACTGACCTACAGAACATCACTGACCTACAGAACATCACTGACCTACAGAACATCACTGACCTACAGAATCACTGACCTACAGAACATCACTGACCTACAGAATATCACTGGTCTACAGAACATCACTGACCTACAGAATATCACTGACCTACAAAGCATCACTGACCTACAGAATATCACTGACCTACAGAATATCACTGGTCTACAGAACATCACTGACCTACAGAATATCACTGACCTACAAAACATCACTGACCTACAGAATATCACTGACCTACAGAATATCACTGACCTACAAAACATCACTGACCTACAGAATATCACTGACCTACAGAATATCACTGGTCTACAGAACATCACTGACCTACAGAATATCACTGACCTACAAAACATCACTGACCTACAGAACATCACTGACCTACAGAATATCACTGACCTACAAAACATCACTGACCTACAGAATATCACTGACCTACAGAATATCACTGGCCTACAGAATATCACTGGTCTACAAAACATCACTGACCTACAGAATATCACTGGTCTACAGAACATCACTGACCTACAGAATATCACTGACCTACAAAACATCACTGATCTACAGAATATCACTGACCTACAAAACATCACTGACCTACAAAACATCACTGACCTACAGAACATCACTGACCTACAAAACATCACTGACCTACAAAAACATCACTGACCTACAGAATATCACTGGTCTCCAAAACATCACTGACCTACAAAATATCACTGGTCTACAGAACATCACTGACCTACAGAATATCACTGACCTACAAAGCATCACTGACCTACAAAACATCACTGACCTACAGAACATCACTGACCTACAAAACATCACTGACCTACAAAACCTCACTGACCTACAGAATATCACTGGTCTACAAAACATCACTGACCTACAGAATATCACTGGTCTACAGAACCTCACTGACCTACAGAATATCACTGATCTACAAAACATCACTGACCTACAGAACATCACTGACCTACAAAACATCACTGACCTACAGAACATCACTGACCTACAGAATATCACTGGTCTACAGAACCTCACTGACCTACAGAATATCACTGATCTACAAAACATCACTGACCTACAGAACATCACTGACCTACAGAACATCACTGACCTGCGAAACATCACTGACCTACAGAACATCACTGACCTACAGAATATCACTGACCTTCAGAACATCACTGACCTTCAGAATATCACTGATCTACAAAACATCACTGACCTACAAAACCTCACTGAACTACAGAACATCACTGACCTACAAAACCTCACTGACCTACAGAATATCACTGACCTACAAAACCTCACTGACCTACAAAACATCACTGACCTACAAAACATCACTGACCTACAAAACATCACTGACCTACAAAACATCACTGACCTACAAAACATCACTGACCTACAGAACATCACTGACCTACAGAACATCACTGACCTACAAAACATCACTGACCTACAAACATCACTGACCTACAGAACATCACTGACCTACAAAACATCACTGACCTACAGAACATCACTGACCTACAGAACATCACTGACCTACAGAACATCACTGACCTACAAACATCACTGACCTACAGAAACATCACTGACCTACAAAACATCACTGACCTACAAAACATCACTGACCTACAGAACATCACTGACCTACATAACATCACTGACCTACAAAACCTCACTGACCTACAGAATATCACTGGTCTACAAAACATCACTGACCTACAGAATATCACTGGTCTACAGAATCTCACTGACCTACAGAATATCACTGATCTACAAAGCATCACTGACATACAGAACATCACTGACCTAAAGAATATCACTGACCTTCAGAACATCACTGACCTTCAGAATATCACTGATCTACAAAACATCACTGACCTACAAAACCTCACTGAACTACAGAACATCACTGACCTACAAAACCTCACTGACCTACAGAATATCACTGGTCTACAGAATCTCACTGACCTACAGAATATCACTGATCTACAAAGCATCACTGACATACAGAACATCACTGACCTAAAGAATATCACTGACCTTCAGAACATCACTGACCTTCAGAATATCACTGATCTACAAAACATCACTGACCTACAAAACCTCACTGAACTACAGAACATCACTGACCTACAAAACCTCACTGACCTACAGAATATCACTGGTCTACAGAACCTCACTGACCTACAAAACATCACTGACCTACAAAACATCACTGACCTACAAAACATCACTGACCTACAGAACATCACTGACCTACAGAACATCACTGACCTACAGAACCTCACTGACCTACAGAACATCACTGACCTACAGAACATCACTGACCTACAGAACATCACTGACCTACAGAACATCACTGACCTACAGAACATCACTGACCTACAGAACTCACTGACCTACAGAACATCACTGACCTACAGAACATCACTGACCTACAGAACATCACTGACCTACAGAACCTCACTGACCTACAGAACCTCACTGACCTACAGAACCTCACTGACCTACAGAACATCACTGACCTACAGAACCTCACTGACCTACAGAACCTCACTGACCTACAGAACCTCACTGACCTACAGAACATCACTGACCTACAGAACCTCACTGACCTACAGAACCTCACTGACCTACAGAACCTCACTGACCTACAGAACCTCACTGACCTACAGAACCTCACTGACCTACAGAACCTCACTGACCTACAGAACCTCACTGACCTACAGAACCTCACTGACCTACAGAACCTCACTGACCTACAGAACCTCACTGACCTACAGAACCTCACTGACCTACAGAACCTCACTGACCTACAGAACCTCACTGACCTACAGAACCTCACTGACCTACAGAAACCTCACTGACCTACAGAACCTCACTGACCTACAGAACATCACTGACCTACAGAACATCACTGACCTACAGAAATCACTGATCTACAGAACCTCACTGACCTACAGAATATCACTGGTCTACAGAACCTCACTGACCTACAGAACATCACTGACCTACAAAACATCACTGACCTACAAAACCTCACTGACCTACAGAATATCACTGGTCTACAGAACCTCACTGACCTACAGAATATCACTGACCTACAGAATATCACTGGTCTACAGAATATCACTGACCTACAGAACATCACTGACCTACAAAACATCACTGACCTACAGAATATCACTGGTCTACAGAACCTCACTGACCTACAGAATATCACTGGTCTACAGAACCTCACTGACCTACAGAACATCACTGACCTACAGAACATCACTGACCTACAAAACCTCACTGACCTACAGAACCTCACTGACCTACAGGATATCACTGGTCTACAGAATATCACTGACCTACAGAACATCACTGACCTACAAAACCTCACTGACCTACAGAACCTCACTGACCTACAGAATATCACTGACCTACAGAACCTCACTGACATACAGAACATCACTGACCTATAGAACCTCACTGACCTACAGGATATCACTGACCTACAGAACCTCACTGACCTACAGAATATCACTGACCTACAGAATATCACTGGTCTACAGAACCTCACTGACATACAGAACATCACTGACATGCAGAACATCACTGACATACAGAACATCACTGACATGCAGAACATCACTGACATACAGAACATCACTGAACTACAAAACCTCACTGACCACTGTCAGTGATGTTTTGTAGGTTAGTGAGGTTCTGTAGGTTCAGTGAGGTTCAGTAAGACAGAACCTCACTGACCTACAAAACATCACTGACCTACAGAACCTCAATGACCTACAGAACCTCAATGACCTACAGAACCTCAATGACCTACAGAACCTCACTGAACCTCACTGAACCTACAGAACCTCACTGACCTACAAAACATCACTGACCTACAGAACCTCACTGACCTACAGAACATCACTGACCTACAGAACATCACTGACCTACAGAACATCACTGACCTACAGAACATCACTGACCTACAGAACATCACTGACCTACAGAACATCACTGACCTACAGAACATCACTGACCTACAGAACATCACTGACCTACAGAACATCACTGACCTACAGAACATCACTGACCTACAGAACATCACTGACCTACAGAACATCACTGACCTACAGAACATCACTGACCTACAGAACATCACTGACCTACAGAACATCACTGACCTACAGAACATCACTGACCTACAGAACATCACTGACCTACAGAACATCACTGACCTACAGAACATCACTGACCTACAGAACATCACTGACCTACAGAACATCACTGACCTACAGAACATCACTGACCTACAGAACATCACTGACCTACAGAACATCACTGACCTACAGAACATCACTGACCTACAGAACATCACTGACCTACAGAACATCACTGACCTACAGAACATCACTGACCTACAGAACATCACTGACCTACAGAACATCACTGACCTACAGAACATCACTGACCTACAGAACATCACTGACCTACAGAACATCACTGACCTACAGAACATCACTGACCTACAGAACATCACTGACCTACAGAACATCACTGACCTACAGAACCTCACTGACCTACAGAACATCACTGACCTACAGAACATCACTGACCTACAGAACATCACTGACCTACAGAACCTCACTGACCTACAGAACATCACTGACCTACAGAACATCACTGACCTACAGAACCTCACTGACCTACAGAACATCACTGACCTACAGAACCTCACTGACCTACAGAACATCACTGACCTACAGAACCTCACTGACCTACAGAACCTCACTGACCTACAGAACCTCACTGACCTACAGAACCTCACTGACCTACAGAACCTCACTGACCTACAGAACCTCACTGACCTACAGAACCTCACTGACCTACAGAACATCACTGACCTACAGAACATCACTGACCTACAGAACCTCACTGACCTACAGAACCTCACTGACCTACAGAACATCACTGACCTACAGAACCTCACTGACCTACAGAACATCACTGACCTACAGAACCTCACTGACCTACAGAACATCACTGACCTACAGAACATCACTGACCTACAGAACCTCACTGACCTACAGAACACTGACCTACAGAACATCACTGACCTACAGAACATCACTGACCTACAGAACATCACTGACCTACAATCACTGACCTACAGAACATCACTGACCTACAGAACATCACTGACCTACAGAACTATCACTGACCTACAGAACATCACTGACCTACAGAACATCACTGACCTA
Source organism: Garcialebias charrua (assembly GCA_038048925.1). Lineage (NCBI taxonomy): Eukaryota > Metazoa > Chordata > Actinopteri > Cyprinodontiformes > Rivulidae > Garcialebias > Garcialebias charrua. The sequence goes on from JBBPBX010003753.1 coordinate 6,047, forward strand.
CAGAACATCACTGACCTACAGAACATCACTGACCTACAGAACATCACTGACCTACAGAACATCACTGACCTACAGAACATCACTGACCTACAGAACATCACTGACCTACAGAACATCACTGACCTACAGAACATCACTGACCTACAGAACATCACTGACCTACAGAACATCACTGACCTACAGAACATCACTGACCTACAGAACATCACTGACCTACAGAACATCACTGACCTACAGAACCTCACTGACCTACAGAACATCACTGACCTACAGAATATCACTGACCTACAGAATATCACTGACCTACAAAACCTCACTGACCTACAGAACATCACTGACCTACAAAACATCACTAACCTACAAAACCTCACTGACCTACAGAACATCACTGACCTACAAAACATCACTGACCTACAAAACCTCACTGACCTTCAGAATACCACTGACCTACAAAACATCACTGACCTACAGAAGGTGAGGTCAGTGAACAAGGCCAGTCTGATTCTGGCAGATCCTGATCATCCCCTCCATGGTGAGTCCAGGTTGCTTCCATCTGGATGCAGGAATCTGCTGCCCAGATGTAGAACAGACTGGAAAACTCATTCATTCCTGTAGGGATCAGGATTCTCAAAGAACTGTGATGATTTATTTACTGTTTTATTTGTCAAATGACTGTAAAATAAATATCCTCTTGGGGATAACAAAGATTTTTGATCTTTAACTTGAACTCAAACTTGAGATTGTCTTCAAAAACTGCTGGTTGTGGACTTTTCAAAAACCCTTCTTCCAAAATACCAGGAAAATGCATTTATGATGTTCTAATTTTTATTGTATTATTCAAGGGGAGGGCTCCCAGACCCCCCTTGGTCAATCGAGTGTGATTTGTCAGTGTCTGTGCTAAAATGGATACAGATCATCTCACTACAGATTTAACTATTTCTGGATGTCTGTTTAAAGTTTTGTGAAGCAGACAAAAGGACCACTTGGACAACTAAAAAATAAAATTAAAATAAATAAACAACAATAAAACATGCGGAGTGATCTGGAACAGTGTGCTATTTTTGATAGCAGTACATCGCATGGTGTAGACCAGGGGTCTGCAACCTGCGGCTCTGGAACCACATCCAGCTCTTTGATCCCTCTGCAGTGGCTCAAGCGTTGATCAAAACTAACTTTAAACTGAATTTTATTGGTTCCTATAACAACAAAATGGTTTAGTTTTAGCAGTTTTTGTGTAATTTCCTTTGCGAATATGTGAACACTAGAACTAATAGAAGGAGTAAAACATACTTTAACTGTATTTATTCGAAGTAGCTACTTCATTTTTCCACAATTAAAATAATTTACCTAGACCAGTTTTTATTTATTGGGAAAGAACACATTATTTCTCCTTCTTTACAAGAATCTTGTCTTTTTTTGTCGTAAAACGTAAAAATATCAACAAAGCATTAGATATTTTCAGCTTTACAACAGCCAAAAACTACCCTACCCGACCCTCAGAGAATTGTCTGCCAATAAACGTAAAGTGGTCCGTGGGCCATCAGTTGAGAATCCCAGTTGTAGCAGGTATTGTAACTCCGGACACATTTAATTTAGTGAACAAAGGGACATAAATGACTTTTTTGGTCATAAAGGTTGCAGACCCCTGGTGTAGACAAACTTACAAAGAGAAAACCTTGCCAGTTTGTATTGACATACACTATATCATAAGATTCTGGCAAAATTAAAGAAAAATCCCAGCCCCCTCAGGAGCTTTACAGCATACCTCAAAGTAAAAACACTTTCAAAGTTTAAACCAATGACATAAAAACGGACTGAACTGACTCTTTGATACAGCTGATGTTTTTTACACAATCATTTTTAATTTTATGATTTTTATAAAAGACAAAGCTTTTAACAAATCTAAGTAGGGACTTAGCCTTGTTAAACTCTATGTGAACAATTGAGCAATAAGAAGAAAGCTAATGCGTGTTGCATAGGCGTAACTTCCTGAAGGACTGGTGGGGACAAATCCCCACCAATGCTGACCTCTAGTGGACAGTCCCCACCAATATTTTGTTCACATATTTTACTTTTTATTTTATTTTATTGAACATTTAACCCTAACCCTCTGATTAAAACCCCATTCATGCCGCTACTCAGAAAGAAAAGAAAAAAGTTATCTCCGTTTCACACCGTCAACGAACCCCAACAAAAAAAAAACAACAACAACAACTGCCGAACAGCTGCTCTGTCCAGCAGTGGCTCTGTATTTAGTTAGTACGCACTGCGCAGTTTGCAAGACTCCCATGGCGTGCAGAGGAGCTGTCTGATCACCCTACACGGCAAAATACGACCAAAAAGTAAGTCATTAAATAGTTTTGGTGCACAGTACTCATGGTGTTATTGTGTTTACAGTGTGCATGCATTTCCTGAACGTAAGTAAATCGTTTTGATGACGTTTTGCGTGTAATATGTGCGCGACTTCAGGAGGAGCGAAAACTACGTTTGTTTATGTGTGAACAGTGTGCGCGAAGTTAGTCTGAGCTTTGTGAATTTAATTTAAACAAAACAGTATTATCATCCTGCTGCAGACGGAGGAGGGATGGAGGACGAGTTTAAGAAGTGGCTGCAGATACTTCTACTAGCATATTTAGCTCCATCTACTAGCAACTCACGGTGAATCAATAAACAAGCTGAAAACAATCTGAAAAGCTCTGAAACAGGTGGAGCATGTTCTTATTTATCTTGAAGCAGACACAGAGCTAAAGCCTTAAAGTCCTCCATCACTGAGTCTGCCTGTTAGTTTCAACATCAGGTGTACCAGCACGTTCATGCTGCAGGGCAAGACAGGTCATGCTGCCATGCTGCTGCAATACTGTGAAATAAATGCTGATAATTGTTTTATTTTTATTAATTACTGTAATTGCATTTGTAATGATAGTGTGCACCTACTATTTTTAGTTTGGAGCAAGCCTGGATAGATTGTTGTACTCAGTGCAGCTCCTACGGATTAAATGTCCTCTAAATAGCTTCATTTCATTTTCAGAGTTTCTATCGGCCAAATTGTGACATCATATGCTTAGAAGATTCTTCCCAATGAGCAAAGTGGATTCTACACAACACATCAAGAGCACTGTATGAAGCTAGGGAGAAAATAACAATCTTAATTGTTGTTGTTTTTTACAAACCAGATCCAAAAAAGTTGGGACACTAAACAAATAGTGAATAAAAACTGAATGCAATGATGTGGAGGTGCCAACATCTAATATTTTATTCAGAATAGAACACAAATCACAGATCAAAAGTTTAAACTGAGAGAATGTATCATTTTAAGAGAAAAATATGTTTTTTCAAAATTTCATGGCATCAACAAATCCAAAAAAAGTTGGGACAAGTCCATTTTTACCACTGTGTGGCATCCCCCCTTCTTCTTACAACACTCAACAGACGTCTGGGGACAGAGGAGACCAGTTTCTCAAGTTTAGAAATAGGAATGCTCTCCCATTCATGTCTAATACAGGCCTCTAACTGTTCAATCGTCTTGGGCCTTCTTTGTCGCACCTTCCTCTTTATGATGCACCAAATGTTCTCTATAGGTGAAAGATCTGGACTGCAGGCTGGACATTTCAGTACCGGATCCTTCTCCTACGTAGCCATGATGTTGTGATTGCTGCAGAATGTGGTCTGGCATTATCTTGTTGAAAAATGCAGGGTCTTCCCTGAAAGAGATGACGTCTAGATGGAGCATATGTTGTTCTAGAACCTGAACATAGTTCTCTGCATTAATGGTGCCTTTCCAGACATGCAAGCTGCCCATGCCACAAGCGCTCATGCAACCCCATACCATCAGTGATGCAGGCTTCTGAACGGAGCGTTGATAACAACTTGGGCTATCCTTGTCCTCTCTGGTCCGGATGACATGGCGTCCCAGTGTTCCATAAAGAACTTCAAATCGTGACTCATCTGACCACAGAACAGTCTTCCATTTTGCCACACTCCATTTTAAATGACCCCTGGCCCAGTGCAAACGTCTGAGCTTGCTTAGAAATGGCTTCCTCTTTGCACTGTAGAGTTTCAGCTGCAACGGCGGATGGCACAGTGGATTGTGTTCACTGACAATGCTTTCTGGAAGTATTCCTGAGCCCATTCTGTTATTTCCTTGACAGTGGCATTCCTGTTTGAGGTGCAGTGACGTTTAAGGGCCCGGAGATCACGAGCATCTAGTAGAGTTTTACGGCCTTGACCCTTACACACAGCGATTGTTCCAGATTCTCTGAATCTTTTGATGATGTTATGCACGGTTGATGATGATAACTTAAAAGTCTTTGCTATTTTACACTGGGTAACACCATTCTGGTATTGCTGCACTATCTTTCTGACAACAATGGTGGAATTGGTGATCCTCTTACCATCTTGGCTTCTGAGAGACACTGACACTCTGAGAAGCTCTTTTTATACCCAATCATGTTGTCAATTGACCTAATTAGTGTTAATTGGTCTTCCAGCTGTTCGTTATATGCTCAATTTCCTTTTTCCAGCCACTTATTGCTACTTCCCAAATGTTTTGGGATTTGTTGACACTGAAATTTTGAATCAACATATTTTTCCTTTAAAATGTTACATTTACTCAGATTAAACTTTTGATCTGTCATCTATGTTCTATTATGAACAAAATATTGACATTTGCCATCTCCACATCATTGCATTCAGTTTTTTAGTGTCCCAACTTTTTTGGAATCCGGTTTGTAGTATTATTTTCATTCATTCATTCAACTTTTATCTTTATTATCTTGTAATGCACTTTGGACAATGCAAGTTGTTGCTGGAAGGTCCTATTTAAATAAAGTTTATTATTGTTATTCCTGTTAACAATGTCTTTCTGTATCGTGCCTTCTTACAAAGACCTTTTGTATAAAACTTGTGTGCTGATGTAATGAAAATGAAGGTGTTAATAACAATGTACAATGATCTGACAGGATAAATGCTAACTCAGGGAGTCATACAGCTGTTAAACTGCTACTCAGTGTCATACAGCTGTTGAACTGCTAGTAAGGGTGTCATACAACTGTTATTGTTATTACGACATACACAATTGAAAAAAGTACCGGTACTTTGTCCAAAAAAGCAGATGCAGCATTTTCGATTTCCGTCCCCACCAACTTTCAACACAAAGTTACGCCCTTGGCGTGTTGAAGGTTTAAGCAGTTGCTGCATTGACATACTTAAAAATGTACTCTGAAAATTTCTAGTCATAAAGAAAATTCTGTTAGATTGGATTGCATTTGTTAGATGAATTTACCAAGACAATTCAGTTCAGATGAAATCTGCCATCATCATCCATGTCTATTGGTCAGTAAAAGTCACCACTGCACTATTCTGGTAGAAATTCACGGAAAATCATCAAATATAATTAGGGGTTATATCAACGTGGGCTGGATGTTTCTTCCTCACATGGTAAGCCAACATATGTTCAAAATCTGAGGTTGAAATCAAGTTAAAGTGCAGCTGTCAGTACTGGTTAGGCTGGGAGACTTGCGAGGAGCAAAAAACACGGCGGGTGGTAATGCGCTTGAGGTTTTGTTGTAGCTTTGAGTTGGTCTGCTGGCACTGTCCTGAATCTTACTTAGAGGGTTGAACCGTTTGATGTCCACTTTGAACTCTGGGTGCGGGAAAGTCCACTGGACTGCAGGCATTGTTCCGGTCAGTTAGGGAGCGCCACAGTACAGTATACAACAAAGGGACTTACACTTGTTGGTCCTCTACACTTCGTTTCACAAAAGCTGTGTCGTATAGTTAGATAGTACACATTGCACACGTTTTAAAAAGCTATAGACACTTCATATAACAAAAATCATGGGGTTAAATGACAGGGTGCACTCATCTATGACATCAAAACTTCTCACCGTAGAGTGCTTGATTTTCTACTTGCCCAACCAAGGCCAAAGACAACACTCAAACTTATCTTTGCTGGCTTTGCAGAGGTAAATGCATTACAGTAGAGCTCGAGTGTGGGGGGATTTGTGTGGACCAGTGTCCACACTGGCGTCACTGTGATTATGACTGACCAGGGTGAATGTTTTATATGGCAAAAAAATGAAACAGGATGTGAGGATAAAAGAGAAGAACCAGCAGATATGTCATTACACAAGCACTGTGGCTTTTTGAAACCGAAATGTTTTATAATGCTAAAGTCATATGAGGACACGTACAGGACTGTAGGGCACAAGTTCTGGCACAACATGATGCTGCTCAAGCTTCATACAGCAAGCACACTGTACATCTGACAAGGAGTCCACAGACAACATGGTTTGCAAGTAACAGCTGGTGTTCGTGTCTGAGTGGATTCACAACATCCAGGAAAATCAAAGCAGGATGAAAAATCGTCTTCATATATTTCTTTAGCTTGTAGCAGAAGGTAAAACGGCTCCTGTGGGGCGCTAACAGAGGAAACAATGCTGCCTTTAAAACGTTTAATAGTTCAGAATACATGATGCAGTTGTGTGTGCACCATTAGTTGTTCTGTGTTGAACCATAAACACAGTGAAAAGGCAACCTGATCTAATTTGAAGCACAGCATACAAGCCACAGATGTGATCTACCAGACACAGCTCATTTGTAAATGCAGCACTGATAGATAGGTAGATTTAAGGGAGTGAACAGCTTTGGGTTTGGCTGGTGCAGGCCCTTTGCAAACTTGTGAAGCTTCTTCAGGATGCAGCTCCAGATTAGGTCAGCAACAGAAGGAAAGTTGTACATTTCTTGATGTTTGTAAAAAAAAAAAAAGTACAGGCATGTAGTGCTTTTATACCAAATGGGAAGACCAGGTATTCGCTGATGAGTCCATCCCCAGGCCAGGCTCCAGGATGGGGCCTCGGTAACCCACGTCCAGGCAAAGGACACTCTGCTCCTTGCTTTTGTCTGTCCATACAAGTCCAGACATCATTCAGGTCAAAAGTAAATTTACAGAAAGCTGTTTAGGGTGAATCAGATAGAAACCCTCAGATTCAGAGTCCATGGTCAGTAGAGTGCTTCTTCACGCTACATAAATATAAATACTATACATGTCTGTGTAGTTTTGATCAAAGCTGACGTTGTAGACCCTGAACTGGCCATTGTCAGTCTGATCAGAACTAAACTCGTTTTCTTTAAACTGACATTGTTCAATGAGCTAACTAAAATTAGGATATTATTTTTTTTATAATCTCTTCACTGAAAGGTACTTCAACAGATCTTAAATACTGCTTTAGTAACTACTTCAGAACATGCACAGAACTATAATTTATTGATTTTCTCAGTAGATGAATAATGCACAAGTTGGCTCAGTGCTCATTACAGGTAGTCCCCGATTTACGAGCGCTCTGATCTACGAGGTTCCAGACTTACGAGCTGGCGAATTTTTGGAAAAAACGAAAAAAATACTGAGTTTTCATGTGTTTTTTCACCACAGTTAGTTAGCTAAGCATATGGACACACGTTTCCGATCATTTTTATGCACTCATAAGCAGTTTTTGGATGAAAATAGAGTGTTTGTAGTCGCGCTAGCGAAAACCGTTCCAATTTACGAGCGAAATTCCGGATTTACGAGAGAAATGGCGGCCGTTCCGAAATACGAGATTTCCGGTTTACGAGCGCCTCGTTGTAACGGATCTCGCTCGTAAATCGGGGACTACCTGTAATTTGTTCCTGAACAACAGAGACTCTGTTCAACCTGTAACACACACATCTTTAAACTCAGAGCTCAGCATGGAAATGTCATTCTGTGCATGCATGGTATTAAGCACCTCACCAACCAGGAATCTATATATTGTATTTCTTATAATCTCATTCGCTCCAGGATGCACTTACAATCAGCTCTCTTTAAATACTGAACACCAGAAAACAGCATATGTTTCCTGTCATGACAATATAAGCAGAGCTGCATACGTGTCTGAGACGTAGCAGCTCTGTTTGAGACTAATGAGTCATGTTTAACTGCACTCTGTGCGTCTGTTGGCCTGTCAGCTCCTTTTTAGATCACGTTCACTGGGAGGTTTCTTTAAAATATGATAAGGCTCATCTGTTGATTCAGTAGTAGTGAAAACAGTGTTAGCAGAGCTTTGCAAGGAAACACGAAGTACACCAGTTAAAGCTGCACTGACATCATGTTGTATCTATGCATCATATTGCACTACATACAGTATATATGTTTTATCATTCAACTATGTTCGTTTTTGCAAACAAACCTATATATTTGATTTTGATTTAAAATTGATTTTCAAAGTCAAAGTCAAAGTCAAAGTCAACTTTATTGTCAGAACTGCAATATGTACAGGACATACACAGGACCGAAATTGCGTTTCTCTCAGTCCCTCGGTGCAACAGTAACCATCTAAACACTAAACACTAAAACATTTAATAAACATAAGCATAAAATAGTAAAAGTGTAACACTGTCCTGAGTTTTTTCATAATAGTATAAAAGTATGAAAATTTACACCAACACTGAAACACCAAACACCCCTGAAACACCAAACACCCAATGAACATAAGCATAAAATGAAATAATAAAAGTGTAATACTGTCCTGAGTTTTTGCATAGTAGTATAAAAAGTATAAAAAGTATATCTATAAAATAAACTGAAGGTTCTAGCATTGACATTTGCAAAGAGTGGCACAGCAGCATATAAGTTAATGTACACAGTATATGTATGAGGTAGTTGATGTTGGTATAGAGGCAAAGTGGCATATGCAGTGAGGCACATAAGGCACATTTGGCATCCTTAGATAAGGCTAGTCAGAGAATGCTGTATATGTATCTGCAGTAGTGTAGATAAAAGTAGTGTAAATGTAAACAGTAGTAATAAATGTAAAGCAGTAGTAATAAATGTAAACCGTATTAATAAATGTAAACAGTGAATGTAAACAGTAGTATGACTATAGGCAGTAATGTAATACAAACATTAGTGCAAATATGAGAAGTAGTGCAAACTGAATGAACACATGACCGAGAGTTTAGTGAATAACCCGTTTGATGACACAGAGTCCAGTGTTAAAATCTTTGTGTTGAGTGATAATGTGTGAGAAAGTTTTTAGTGTTAAGGCAGTTCAAATGGGAGGGAAGGCAGAGCAGGCAGAGTTTTAAACTTTACGCCGTGTTTATTCATGGGAAATCCGATTACACACGAACGCAACATATGTGACGTAAGGAGATGTAGAAGCAGTCTGTGTCTGTCAGCAGCTTGCCTTTTTTTTTTTTTTACTTGACAAATGCTGTTACGTTGTGTCGCCTTTGGGTGTTCTAATATCATCAGTGAACAAGTGAGCCTTTTCACTTTCCCAAAAGAAGAAATACTTTGTCTGGGAATGGAATAAATAAAGCTGCCACCCCCCTCGGAGCCTCCTCGCTTCCTGAAAAGGTAAAAATCAAATAAATACGGGTGCAGACCTAAATTAGAACCTGCTGTTTCTTGTTCATCTAACTTTCTGCTTCCCAAACTGAAGACATGTAGCTCAAATATTCACTTAGATTGATAAATTCGTCGGGTTTTAAATTGTCCGTCCTTA
>JBBPBX010003753.1:23141-44883 GCA_038048925.1 Garcialebias charrua
ATTTTCTACTAAAACTTCTGTTAAACTCTGAGCTATCTGTAAAAAGGCTATAAGCATAGTTTTATGATAAAAAACTAGCATCAGCTGCAACATCCTACTGCTGCTGAAGTGAGCATTAATTGTTCCATTTAACAGTCATTCCTCCTGTGTAAAAGTCTGTTACCCTTTCAGCTTTAGGTCCTCCTATTAATCCCTTAACCCAACCACCTCACACATTCCTTTGGGCAAACTGCCAAACCTGCTCGGTTTCATCTTTCAAAATGGCAGAAAGGGCAGCGAAACAGAGCGTGCTACGACTCTTTAAACAACAAAGACAACCGTAATGTGGTTTGTCTATTAACCAAGATAGACCCTGATTCTCAGCCTGTTTGTGAGCGAGACAGGAAGAAAGGGAGAGAATGAAAGCGGTAAATTGAGAGGAGTCAGTCCACCCCCACTGTTCTCGCAGAGCAGACTTGTGATAAGGTTTATCTCCGGTGCCTAACGAGTTCGCCCTGTAGCCCTCTGTAGAGCCCGCTGAGAGGACCGGGGTGCACCGAGCTGCACACAGCCAGCCGTGGACTGAGCTCCCTCAGGTGACCTGTGCATGTTGTTCATGCTATGCTGCTGTGAAACTTTATTTTTGACGGAAATGGTTTTGGCCCCTTCGGCCACATCTCGTTTAATCTGGGATTTCTTTTATGCCTCCTTTCCTTCATCCGTTCTACTCGCTGTAACTCGGGCAGCCAAGAGGAGCTGCGAGAGCTGAAGAAAGAGCCGTGGAGCTTTGGCACAGGGAGGCGTGTGTGTGTCTCAGAGGCAGTGGCTAAGGCAAAGATGGAGACACAGAGAGGGAAAGGAGGGACTGCAGCTGAGTTAAGCCCCTAATCAGAGTCTGCTCTGCATGAAGGACTTAAAGTCACTCCGTTTAATTCTACCTTCTCTTTCGTCAAAAAAGGGAAAGCAATGCTGCATACCTCATCGGTTTTCTGATAACTAGACCTTATTTTTTATTACCACGCCAATCTGTAGACGTATAAAAAAGTGCCAATCCACAAAATAACTCTTTTTTTAATTTACCGTATTTTCTGGACGATAAGTCGCAGCTTTTTGCCTAATTTGCATGCCCTGCGACTAATAGAGAGGTGAGACTTGTTTATGGATTTTTCCCCATATTTTTAGACCAATTTTTGGCTCAGATATGACCGTTTTTCCATTTTGGCAAAAATGGTGCAGTACCACTTTTGGCCGCTAGGGGTGCAGTACCACCTTTGTCCGCTAGGGTACACCAACCGTTCCCACCTCATGTGTCCGACGAGAGCCTCCTCTGGACGTACTCATGGTGTAGTCACACCAAGCAGCGTTTGAACAGCAAGAGCGTCCAGTTTACATGTAAAGTCAATGGTGGACGCGCTTCCAGCCACGTCTTGGCGTCTGGCGTCAGGTCGCGTGCGTGTTGAGCGTGCTGGGAAGCGTTTTTCCGTGCACGTGAACCGGCTTCAGCCTCCAAACCGCGCATTCAACATGCTGAAGATTTTGCGGTTCAAACTTTCAAACGCCGCTCAACTCTACCTGATTGGTTGGTGTGTCAACCAATCAGGGAGTGTCGGGGGAGAAGAGAGGAGGAGAAGAGAGGAGGAGAAGAGAGGGCGAGAGTCCCTGTGTGACGCGGAAACGAGGGTGCGCGCGCACTATGTGACGTATTGTTTGTTGGTCACAGAAAAGACCCGCGAGTCGTGTACTATGGAAGAGAAACTCATTGTAGCTGTGTGTTCGCGACAATTCCTTCACGACCAGTCAAGTGTGCTCCACAGAGACGGAAATAAAAAGCTCCTCGCCTGGCGGAGTGCGCAGGACTCTGTGCGCAGGGCTCTGTATACCGGTAAGCTCCTCCCACACACCCAGCAGCTGTTTCGCGTTCTGGCGTTCAACTCTGAACACGCTGCATTCACAAGTGCGTCCACTTGCGTGCGTGTCGAGCTTTTTGGAGGTTGAAAAGCTGTTCGGTGTAACTACACCATTAGTCTGTCGCAGCCCGGCCTCCTACTCTGGAGGTATGAACTAGCTACTTTGCTGTTAGCTCAGTGTTTGTTAGAAAAATAGGTCAAGAACCACAGGACATATTTTGATCAAACTTACAGAACATAATCACTAGATGGATATTTACAACTGATTAGCTTTATGAGATGTTTGAGATCAAATTCGATGTTTTTTAGATGTAAATGTGTTGTGGTTAGCTTTGTTGATTTTTCCTTGTACGTTTGAGCAAATAGCTCATAAACCACACAGCAGATTTTTTTTCAAACTTACAGAAAGTAATCACTAGATATACATTTACAAACTGTTAGCTGTTGGCGTTATTTGAGATAAAATTTGATGTTTTATAGACATAAATGTGTCGCGTTAGCTTCGTTGTTTTTCCTTGTACTTTTTCAAAGCGAAAAAATTTAAATCCAGCAGATTTGACAATTACGTGAATTTATTAAGGAATGGTTAAGCTAAGACCCATGTTTGCTATAATTTTCAGCAGACAAATAATTGTTTTTACCGTGTTAATCTTGTGAAAAGTCCTTCCGTGCATGCTTCTGTGGTCGTCATTTTCAGCAGGGCAAATGACGCGCTGACTCATCGCGTAGCGGTGACGCATAATAGATGAAACTTAAATAAAGGTGCAACCTGTTTATGGATTTTTCCAATTTATTGATAATAATTGGACAAAGCGACTTAAATAAAGGTGCGACCTATAGTCCAGAAAATACTGTATCTTTTATTTATACAGGTAGCCCCATTGAGCCACGAGAACCCATTTTCAAGAGAGAGCTGTTTAGGGAACGCTGACATAAATATGACAAATCACATATGTTGCACGTCACAGAGCCACAAGACTGGAAACGCAATACCTGCACAAAGCTCTGAACGCAAACATGCATGCACGGTGTCATTATTTGTGAAAAAAAAAAAAAGTACATAAATCAATAACTGGTCAACCGTAGTTGTGACTGACATGACTGTTATGCCCTTCAGTGGTGCGCTCAGGTGCTTCATTTATTTGTGAGTGAAGCAGAGAATATACGAAGATGCTCACAGTCCACAGGGTCCCCTCTGGCTCAAAAGATATTAATTGACTTGGCTCAGCTTCTAGTCACATGGATTTTGCAGAAGGGTTCAGAATCTTGTCAAACTCTTGTGGGAAAACCCGGTATATTTTTGTCAAAGCTAAACATTTGGGACTTCCAGCTGTTTCACATTTCTTGCTTGTCCATATGGCTAGCAGACTATGGGTTGGTGTATAGATTTAAAATGTAATGCTGGAACATTGATTAATGTTTAGGTGTTCCTCTGCCATTAGGGTAATTACATGATCACTTTATAGCATTCTACCCTGATGGACATGGTAATTTAGGCACCCTACCACCCAGCTTGCTCAGTAGAGCCATGACAACATAGCTATAGAAAATGTGGTTAAAATTATCATCTTTCAGCCCCTGAAAATTGATTTCAAACCATTCCCATCGACTCCTAAAACCCTGTAAGTCTTTCCCTCACTTGTGCTGACCATTTAAAATATCGGAAGCTTCTAGCTCTTAACAGCTTGTATCGATCCAAATTCTTCGGGCAGCAACTTGAAGAGCTCCACTCATGTCACCTTGTTACTCCAACAGTCTATGTATTTTTGAGTGAGATCATCACAAATAAAGTGCATTTTTATATTCTAAGGTCAAAGCTTGTAGGGTTTAAATGTATTCAGAAGTGACTATGTAAAATGACACACTATCAACGCTTATAACACATGTTTCTACTATCAGCAACATTCTGCCATGACTGTCTAAAGGACATTAATGCTAGTAAAAATCAAACTGCTTCATTTGACTAATTTAAAGTAATTTAAATAAATTCATTGGATCAGTGTTTAGGTTGGAAATACTTAAAACATTGAATTATTGGCAGCTAAACTATAATTAGCATACTTGTGTAAAAATGGTGATTTGAGCACTTAAAAGCAGCAGGTAAAACATAATTATGTGTATTATTTATGACTGTTATAGGATCACTGTTTCATGCAAAATTAAAGCATTAACAACAAAAGTCTCATTAAATGTTATTTTCATTTTTTTTGTTTATCCTGCTTCTAAAATATCTAGTTTAGTTTAATTTATTTATTTTACTTTAAACAGGGTTATATCATGTGTTGTTATACAAGGATCCTAACAGCATAGGTAAAAATGTTGTATGAAAGGAGAGAAGGTTAGCACTCCCCTTGACAAGGATGGAATTGGCCCTTGAGGCCATCAACATATATACGGTTAAGGCACTGCCACCTACTTCATGGCATCTCTAACCAATTTTTCTATTATTCATTTTAACTGCAGAAGTATAAATGCAAATATATCTAACATTACCGATTACTTGGATCAACTAAATAGAACTTTTGACATAATTGCACTGAAACTTGGTTAAATGATGTAAATAATACAGTAGTATCAATTTCGATGGATATTAATTACATTACGTGAACAGAATAAGTGGAAGGGGTGGTGGTGTTGCTCTACTTGTCAAGAATGAAATAAAATGTAAATTGGTTAGTGAAATGTCAACAATTGTTGATACTACTATGGAAATGGTAACAATAGAAATACAGTAATAAGTAAAACTGGTAAAAAACATCATAGTAAGTTGTGCATACAGATCACCTGGCTCGAATATAGAAACATTTACTGACAATGTTATTGAGTTATTGGAAAATAATGTTAATAGGAATGTTTTTTTTTATGTGGGGACTTTAATATTGATTTAGGAAATATTACGGAAGCAAATAACGTTCATACATTCTTTAATTCTATGCATAGTTTAAACCTGTATCCGTTAATTTCAGAGCTTACAAGAATCACAAATCATAGTGCCACAATAATAGACAATATCTTCACAAATATAAATCATGGGGATCTGACAGCTGGTATTCTTGTTACTGATCTAAGCGATCATTCGCCAATTTTCACAATTTATGATAATGAACAAACCTTTATTAAAGCAGTTAAAAAAAAGAAAAGAGTAATTAACACATCCAAAAAAGCTATGGCTAGACTAATCTTCGACTTGGATAAGCAAACATGGGAAAAAGTGTATGTTGAAGATGTGAACACATCATATGATGAGTTTATGAAAATTTTGGAAACTCTGTATGTCAAGAACTGTGTGCAAACAAACTATACCAGGAATAAGAACTTTGACCAACCTTGGATTAAGAATGGATTGAGAAATGCCTGCAAAAAAAAGAATTACTTGTACTCATGTTTTTTTAGATCTAGAACACAAGAATCTGAAGTAAAGTATAAGAGGTATAAAAATAAGTTAGTGGGGCCAAGATGGTGTAGTGGCAAGGCTTCCGACTTGGGACCCGAAGGACGCGGGTTCGCGCCCCGGCCACTACACACCTTGGGGTGTCTATGAGTGCACACCTAATTCTCCAGCTCCCCGGGCGCTTTCTATGGCTGCTCACTGCACCACCTGGTGGTGGTTGTATTAAATGCAGAGACAAATTTCGTCTGTGTATGGGAAACAAGATGACAGAAAAGGACATTAACATTATAAGAAAACACAAAAAGGAATATTACAGTGAATTATTGAATATAAGTAATGGTGATACTAAAGCAACTTGGAGAGTAATGAACAATGTTCTGAAGAATCATAAATCAAAGACTAGCATTTCACAACATTTTGTAAATAATAATGAAGACGTCTATGACGAACATGAAATTGTAAATGGTTTTAATCAATATTTTGTTAATGTGGGACCAAGTCTTGCAGCCAAAATTCCACAAGTGAATAGTACAGTGAATCACTCGATCATTGGCAGTACCAACAGTATTTTTCTTAAGGAAACAAATAAAGAAGAAATAATGAATGTTGTTAAAAAAAATTCTGACAAGCGATCTAAAGACTATGTTGACATGGATATGAAATTTGTAAAATATATAATTAGTCATGTCATTGAGCCATTTATGTATATTTTTTATCTTTTTCTACTGGAAAATTTCCAGATAATATGAAAGTGGCTAAGGTGGTACCTATTTTTAAAGATGGTGATAAAAGCCTATTTAACAACTACAGACCAATATCCTTGCTACCACAGTTTTTAAAAAAATTAGAGAAATTATTTGTAATTAGATTGGACCATTTCATTGACAAACATAACATTTTAAAGGAGACCACATATAGGTATTTAAAATTTTTATGTTATGTCTGTGTGCTATCTTGACAATATTAATTCATTTTAATACACAAAATAATTCTTAGATAATTAATTATACCCTTTTTAATTCTGCCATTTTTAACTTTCGTTTTGAACGACCGGTTTCTTGAAGTCCACGCCCTTCAACGATCTGTTTACGCCCTCTGTAACAGCCAGTATCTGTAATGTGTTGTTGTTTTAAAATTAGCTCTTTTTTTATTACTCATTTGACTTACTGTTAGTGCTAGCTTAAGATAACTTACCGAAACCCGTCTGAGCGCGCCGCAATTAGCTGCTCCTTTTAGCATGAGACCACCCGAATCCGAAGCTAATGTTAGCTTGTTCCTCTTCCGGTGTTCGCCAGCTCCGCTCGTTGCACGCGGAGATTTTGGGAGTTATCGCTGTTCCAGTCAAGACAACAAAGTTCACCAAGTGTCTCCCGTAAATTAATCCGTAAGGAGAAGGTCCTCGCTGCTGCGAGGCTGCTGCGAGGGCAGCAGCGAGGCTGTACAATTGAAGCTCCGCTCCATCGCGCCAGAAGAGGGTCCCGTTGCCGCTGGTCCCTACGCCGGGGGTCCGCTCGTTTAATTTTTGCCGGCTGCGCGTTGGGAGCGATCGCAAATACACTAAAAATTGAACTAAAACATAAAAATAACAATTATACTTTATTTATAAAGCCATTTAAAAAAACCACAGCTGCAACAAAGTGCTGTACACATGAAATTAAGAACATATAAACAAAAGATGAGATGAAATCATGAAAAACAACAGTCATGTGTTTAATACAGAAGTGGGTTGAGCCTAACCAGGGGTTGCTAGGTGAGGGGCTGGACTCAGGTTTGAGGTGATTGGCTACGGCTTGTGACGTCAATAACTGCAGGAAGTGTGAATCCAGGTGTATTTATCAAAAATAAATAAATCTACTTAGAGTAAATAAACCACTGGGTGCATTTTTTTGGCACAAGGACTGTTTTTTTATGAAGTAAATACCCAAAGTTGAGTAAAAAAAACATTAAAAAGTGAATTTTGCATCTGTGGTCCCCTTTAAGTAACAGTCAGTATGGATTCAGAGCTAAAACTTCTACGTCAAATGCTATAATGGAATTAATAGAACAAATAACCACAGCGGTTGATCAAAAAAAATATTGTCTCTGGGTTTTTGTTGATTTGAAAAAGGCCTTTGACACTGTGGATCATACCATTCTCATAGACAAATTGAGTAATTACGGTGTGAGAGGACCAGCATTGCAGTGGGTTACTAGCTATCTCAGTAACAGGACACAATTTGTACAAATCAATGATGTAAGATCCAACCTCTGTAATATTACATGTGGAGTCCCCCAGGGTTCTATCATTGGACCAAAATTATTTATTTTGTATATTAATGACTTGGTTAAGGTTTCAGTACTTCTCAAATGTATCATTTTTGCTGATGATACAACTTCTTTTGTTGTGGTCATGATATTACACAGATCTTTGAATTTATGAAGATAGAATTGGTAAAAATACAAAATTGGTTTAATATAAATAAATTGTCATTTAATTTAGATAAAACTAAATATATGATATTTGGTTAAAAAACTGCTGTTAATATTACATTTATGATTGACGATGTTGAGATCTGTCGTGTTAGTGAGGTGAAATTTCTGGGTGTCATCATTGACGACAAACTGACATGGAAACTTCATATAAATTCAGTAAAGACAAAGATAGCGAGATCTATTGCTGTTCTGTATAAAGTCAGGAACCTGTTAAATGACAAAGCACTGTACTTGTTGTACAACACAATTATTGTTCCACATATAATTTATTGTATTGACATCTGGGGTAAAGCATGTAAAACTTTCACGGAACCTGTTTTTTTGTTACAGAAAAGAGCTATAAGAATAATTACCAGAAAAAAATATTGTCACCCATCCAGCACATTGTTTCATCAATTGAAGTTGCTAAAATTCAGTGACTTGGTGGATTATAATATTTTGTCAGTCATGTATAGAGCCCATAAACAAGAATTATCATGTAATATCCAAATACTTTTTGTTAAACGTCAAAGCTGTTATAATTTAAAGGGAGACGACATTTTTGTTAAACCTAAAAACAGAACAAGTTCGAGGGGTCGGTCAAGCTCCATTCAGGGAATTGGTTTGTGGAATTATTTGGATACTGAAATTAAAAATGCCACTTCATTATTTACATTTAAGAAATTAATCAAAACCAAATTATTACAGAAATATATATGAATTAGTTTTTTGTGTGTCATTTTGTAATTTGATAATTATGATTTATTTTCGATTATGTTACTTGTTTGATGATTTTACTTTGTCTGTTTGAACTAACTGTTTGAAAAATGGGGGCAGATATCATAAGATTTTCTCTTCATTCTGCCACCTTTCATTTTATTTCTTGATATTGTATTGTCACAATTGTGATTATTTTTGTGTGTGTGTGTGTGTGTTGTATTTTAAAATGAATAAATTAATTAATTAATTAAAAAAACAGAAACTGGCCTAACACATGAAATTCACATGGGCTACATTGAACAATAAATAGAGATTGCAGTAGTCGCTCGCTACTTGGCGGTTCATTTATCGCAGACTTGCTCTATCACAGTTTTTCAAAATAAGATTAGTCATGACACAAAATTGGCTGATTGATGGATGAGCCGCACGATTGGCATGAAATTTGTAATTAAAATTATTTTTTTAAACTATTTAGCACCTGCTGCACCTTTGGGCAGCCCACACTGCAAGTGAAATATCCTCCTGCAGCTCCTCCTCTGTGAGCTCCGTTTTGCTGTGGAGAAGTGGGCGTGGCCGAGCGTACAGCATGCAGCCATGGCAGAACGTAGGCAGAGAGCTGAAATCATGACATTCTATGCTCTTTTAGATCATTTAGAGTTTAGAAACATTGTTTAGTGGGAAGGTTTAAAACGCCTTTATTTATATATATATATATATATATATATATATATATATATATATATATATATATATATATATATATATATATATATATATATATATATATATATATATATATATATATATATATATATATATATATATATATATATATATATATATATATATATATATATATATATATATATATATATATATATATATATATATTATATATATATATATATATATATATATATATATATATATATATATATATATATATATATATATATATATATATATATATATATATATATATATATATATATACAGTATATATATATATATATATATATATATATATATATATATATATATATATAATATATATATATATATATATATATATATATATATATATAATATATATATATATATATATATATATATATATATATATATATATATATATATATATATATATATATATATATATATACATATATATATATATATATATATATATATATACACACACACACACACATACTGTATACTAAAATAAACTACTACTTACTACGGTACTTGTCCTACTTTACGGTTTTTCGATTATCATGGGGCTTCAGGGTACGGGTACCCCGTGATAAACCAGGGACTACTGTACTATATAAATATGTGGCACACTTTGCAACCAATACATGTAAATGTTACAAAAAAAATCAATGTCTTAAATCTGCCAAGTTTTGTGTGAAATGTGAAAAATGGCACATGAGACGTTTAAAAAAGCTCCAGGCTGACCTTGAGTGGTGGTTTCATCCTGTAAGCTATAACACACAAAGAACACAGTATGGCTCCATGGACCAGAGCCAAGAAGTACACCATTATCAGAAAGGCAGAAAAACACAAGACTGGTGTTTGCAAAGCCTTTCAAAGCTGAAAAATAGTACCTTTTGGAAAATGTTCCAAAAAGAAACCAATGTGGATTTTTTTAGGACTACAATGCATCATTTTGTTCACCAAAAACATTTAAATTAAAAAAATATATATATACGGTATATTAAGCTGCAGTGCTCCTTTGTTATTTCTGATGGATAAATATCTTCAATAAGGATAATGAGAGAACACTCTTATGATATTTAAGAGTAAAATCAGTTGTCCAGGGCGAGGTGACTTGGACAAGGAATCCTGCGATGGATATGAAAATATAAAGATGAGGTTACGCTCTACCTCCTACCTGCTTAATTTTGAACTCCGAGTCCTCCATGATCCCTGGGTCTTATGACACGTAGCTACAAAATGTATTCTGTAAAATCAGTTTAAGTTTCCATGATAATGGCATGGTTACCTTTCTCTCCAGAGACTTTGTAGCAAAAACCGGCATCTGACAGGCAAGCAGCGGACACCAAAATGGAGCCCTGTTTTTCCCTTCATCTTCCCCCCACAACCAGCCAGCTGAATTTTCCTCTCCTGAAATAAAAAGAAAAGTTTTTTTTGTCATTCTAACTAGTTACATTCACTTACAGATTAGTCTACCCACTTGTTTTACCAACTGTATGTACCTTATCCTTACAACACAAAAACGTTCAAAAGCTGCATCAAACAAAACACAATATTCATACATACCGTAATATGATTTGTATTATGAATCTATGAATCTGATCAGCTAGTGGCTGATACCTTGTTGTAAGAGGCACAGCCTGCATATACTCAGCAGCGATTAAACCTACCGTACTCTTAATGAATGGTAAACTAGATTTGAGCTGTAGGGCTTCAAAATGTGATGGTGCATCAGACTTAAAGGTTCACCAAAGACAAGTATCTGACAAAGCTGCCAATGAATTCCCTGTAGAAAATTGTGCATAAATGTAAAGCATCAAAGTTTTTTTTTTCTTAGCATATACAGTAGTGCATGGTTAGTGAAAAATTTCAGTGAGGTGCAATGATGGTGCACACTTTCCATGGTTAGCAGGAAACATAGCACACCAATTTGAAACCGTATGAAGATTTGAAAGGTTCCTCTAATTCAAAGTTCAATGGGCCAGTTTTGAAAAATGCTTACTCCAGATTTAATAAGAGCTACACTGTTTCACAGCACACAATGTTCTGGTTTAAAAGTGAAGCCTTAAAACATTTACAAATACTAAATTATCCCCACACATGAACACAAATGATTAGGCTGCCACTGATCAAGTGTTTGCACATTTTAATATAAATGTGCATTGCTTTATGAGAAACTTACATTAGTAACATTGGGTTTTTTATGGTCTTAGGTGGCAACAGAATTTGCCTAATTATTGATCCTCGCTAATGTTGATGGTTGTTTTGATGTGGGTCATGACTAGTCTGTCGAAGCATTTAGCGACTATCGGAGTGAGGGCTCCTTGCCAATAGTCTTTCAGACCAGTCAATGTAGATCTCTTTGGGACTGGGATGATGGTGGCAGTCTTCTCGCAGGTGGGAACTGTTGCCAGAGTGAGGGAGCAGTTAAAAATGGTGGCCAGCACCTCACAGAACTGATCAGTACAGTCTTTCAGCAAATGTTGTCTGGACCAGTTGCTTTGTGAGGATTAATCCTCCAGAAAGTACTCCTCACTTCAGCCGAGGTCACGCTGAGAAACTCCTTCCGGTGAACAACCTCTCCTTGCCAGTAAGACTCAATTGTCAACCAATACCATGTTTTACAACTATCGATTCTTTACACCGTCTTTGGTTTGTTGACTCAGAGTTACATTCCTCGGATGCCACTACAAATTGGAGCTTCTGAACTTTTTGGTACCTTGTAGTCTGGCCTTCCCATTCAATTTGCTATTTTCTGCTTCATCCTTGCCATAATTTTTGTTGGACCTTTGGAATTGTGTTAGCTTTGTAATATTGACTGGATGTCATTAATGCTTGAACTTTTTTTTTAATGCATGAACCTTGCATTTTTCTAATTTGTTTACTTTCCCTGCCAGCATTTGCTCGTTTCATTTGCTCATGTTCGAAGTGTAAAAGTCTCCTTTGAGCCGCCCAATAGCAGTTTTTAAGTTTGACTGGTCAGGCAGTGCTGGTAAAAAAATAAAATAAAAAGTCCTGGTAGTTGCTGCCAGTGTGCAATTATTGAAGCCTCAGCACTCCTTGAAATGTTCCATATTTTAGGAGGTTTTAATACCCCTGCCCTTTTGGTTAATTTTCATGTTTTATATGAAACATGTGATTCATCTCTTTCATGGGCTGATTGTGGCTCTCCTGTGCTTTGTTCATTTTTAGGTAGTACATATATTGCAGGGTTCCCACTGACTGGAAATTAAGAAAAAAACTACATTTAGATTTTCCAGACAGGGAAACCTCATAGATTTTAAACACTGATCTGCTCATTAAAAGATTATCAGTCTGATAATATTGAACTAATAATAATATAGAACTCTATATTAAGGACCATGGGAGACCGGGCTTTCAGTGTGGCTGCCCCCCGCCTGTGGAACTCTCTTCCTGACTGTCTGAGAGCCCCACAGTCTGTGGTTGACTTTAAGAGCGGCTTGAAGACCTTTCTTTTCAACCAAGCATACTCTACCTCCTCATGATTCTACTTTTGATCTTAGTTGATACTGTTATTGATTTTACCTGTTTTATTACTTGTTTTATTGACATTTAATTATCTTGCACTTTGTAGCACTTTGAGATTTTCATTAATGAAAAGTGCGTTACAAATTGAATTCATTATTATTATTATTATTATTATTATTATTATTATTATTATTATTATATTTTGAATTGCATGTGTATTAATATTAGATTGTAGTATGGAGTCCATGCTCTTCTGCTACAGTGCACATAGTGCACTGACAATTGGTTGACGTTCTACCTCAATCCAGGGAATTAGATTATGGAATGGCTTGGAGAATGTAGTTAAAAATGCCAAGTCAATGTTTACATTTAAAAAAATGATCAAAACAAATGTGTTAAAAAAATATATGTGAAATAACGTAATGTGTATTGTATTAGTTAGAAAATTAGAAAGAGTTAGTCATTTTGTACTGTTAGTTAGAAAATTAAAAAGAGTTAGTAATTTTGTACTGTTGGTTGAAGAATATTATTGTTTAACCTGACTGTTGGAAAAAGTTGGTTGAAGATTATTATTGTTTACATGGTTTGACTACTGTTGTTTAATCTGATTGTTGGAGATAAGGGGCAGATATAATAAGATTTATTCTTCTTTCTGCCACCTTTCATTTTTTTACATTTTGTACACTATCATTATGAGATTGCCTTGTATTGTTTCTTTTGTAAAAAAAAATGAACAAATTTAATAAACATAAACATAGTGCATGCATCCTTACCAATTGGCCATGATGACATTAATTTCTGATGTTATACAACATAATTAATTAAAAGGAATCATTACTATATGGTGGCACAGTTGGTAGAGCTGCCATCTCTTAACAAGAAGGGCACCGGGTTGAATCCCGGCTGGGGGGCAATTTTGGGTGGAGTTTGCATGGTCTCTGTGCATGCATAGGTTTTCTCCAGATACTCAGGTTTCCTCCCATAGACCAAAAGCATGCATGTTAGGCTGATTATTAACTCTAAATTATCCCTAGGTGTGGGTGAGAGAGTGAATGGTTGTTTCTCTCTATGTGTCCCTGTGATGGGCATGTCTCTTGCACAGTGATAGTTGGTGACCCCCATTTCCCAAAAAGGAGGAAGTGGATAAAGATAATGGATGGATCAAAAAAGGCGTTCAATACAGAATCAACTGGACTTTATTTGTATGTTTATTTGTAGGTATGGTGTGGGGTTATTTCAGTTTCCAATTTCATATGTTGGTGCGTGGCTTGTCAGCCTGTATAAAACTTCTCGGTCTCACAGCTTCCTTTCATTCATAATTGAAAAAGACTTCTGGACAGAAGTCAAAATGTTTTCTGCAACAAATAAAGTCCAGTTGATTCTGTATTGAACACTTTTTTTGATTTTATCATGTCCTGGACGACTGAGAATCTTCACCAGCATAATGGATGGATGGATTTATTGCTATATGCACTTACCATAGGATATGATATATTTCTTCACACCTACTGCAATTTATTTGCCCGTCACCTAAGACGCTAAGTTCCAAGTGTTTTGTGTGACTGGAAAA
The DNA here is from genome assembly GCA_038048925.1 of Garcialebias charrua. NCBI lineage: Eukaryota > Metazoa > Chordata > Actinopteri > Cyprinodontiformes > Rivulidae > Garcialebias > Garcialebias charrua. The sequence goes on from JBBPBX010003753.1 coordinate 37,369, forward strand.
TCTCCTGAAATTTCAGGATTTACACAGAAAAATCCGTGAAAATTACGGAAATTTTGTTTTCATGAAATACTGGGAACCCTGTTATGAGCAAATGCATGTTATTCTATAAATACCTCCAATTATCTCAGCTTGGCACATGTTCCCAACTGAACACAGCTTATTTCAAGATAAGATTTGAGATTTTTTTTTTTTTTTTTCATACTTTCATGTGTACTTTTACGTTGTCATTTCAAGAAATTCTGACTGATAAAAAAAACAAAAAACTTTTGAGTTGTAAAACCTTCTGCAGTAACTGTAAAAATGTTCAGCAACTACTTGTGCTGCTCATGTAAATAAAGAAATCTGTGTGCGTCTTAGCTTAGCGCTGTGCATTTTTTAAATCCTAAACTTGTAATGATACGTTACATGAGTCAAGAGTTTGTTTACGCTGCAATAATAATGTTCACCTTTACTTTAATGATGCAGTTATATTAAGCTTTTACAAGAGATGAAGCTCCAAGCATTGATTCATTCAGTCACTTAATCTCTTGTGCAACATGCAGATAAGACAGTCATGCTGGAAGCTTGTTTGTTGTTTAGAGAGGGGTAAATACAATTTAAACCATTTAGTAATTTATTTTTAATCACCTTGAGTTGAGGGGTCTTCTTTAATAATTTATTTTAGGAAGGAGGTGGGAGATGTGCTATCCATCTCCCAGAAATCATTTACCAGAAAAGCCCTGAGATTACATTTTAAAAGACTTTAACACATTAAGACCTGGGATGTCCTTTACACATGCGGGTGGTTACAGTTACGTGTTGCAGGAGGTCTTTATGGGTTAATTGAGGGCAGACTGCTGCAGCAGAGACACCATGTCCAGGGGGTCTCTAGACCTCAGCGTAATTATCAACTTTTTTCAGCTAATTAATGTATTAGTTTGGAATAAATTTCCATTTGTACAGACTCCTTGTGGTAAATTTAATAATCAGTATTCACAAATAGACCACAAAGGGACAGAGAATATAATTGGTTTTGTAAGACTAATATTTTGCCATTACGTTTAATATTTTAATTTACAGCTTTGGGGATGAATGCATTAAATAAATGACAGGCTTGGACTTTCATTTAAAATTACATCAAACTGTCACACCTTACACACTCTTGCTCTTATGGACGCACCCAAACACACATGTACAGTCTCATTGGTGTATTTCTTTTCATTAGTTGGTCTTTAAAATACAGGGAAATGTATCGATCATAAAAGGATGCTAAATTTATTTTTTACAATTAAAAAATTTAACTGTTTCTGGCATCATCTTCAAAACACACACAAAATAAATACTTGTTGAGCAATACTTATAAAAATTACAAATTTACATTTACTGAAACATCCAAATTCTTGGTTTTTAAGGTTAGCTCAGAACATTTTTATTTATAACTGAATTTTACTTGGTAATTTTTGTGTCTTTTTGCTTAATTCTTTCACTATTTTTCATTAAACAAGGTAAAAGTCTCATTTATTTATTTTGTGTGTGCACCAATCATTAACATGCTTTTTTTTCCCCCTCGTCCTGTTCGGCATTGTGACACTCAGAATTATTGTCTGAGTGTCAAGGTGATATCCAACAGATTTACTTTCACAAGCAGAGCATTATGGCTGGCCTTAATGCTCTGCTTGATACATAAGCAGAGCATTATGTATAATAAAGTTTTATTTAAAAGTTTTTAAATAAAACTTTATTAGAATTTGCTTTGGGTTTGTTTAAGATGAAATGGACACAGGGAAGAAAGGACAAAGAAGAAAACAAAGCTAGAAACGTGAGAGAAGGGGTAAAAGAGAAAGAAGACGATAGGAGTAGAGGAGAGAGACAGGTATAAAGAGAACACATCAACATCACTGAAGTCTTTCTCTAGACCTGCGGAGAGAAAAAAAGACAAAACCAAGAAACCACAACAAAAAAACAACATATACAGTATAATGATACTTATAACATCATTAGAAATTCTTTTATACGGTACATGGTAATACAATAGGGGCGGCCGTGGCGTAGTGGTAATGGCAGTCGTCCCCCGATCGGAAGGTTGGCGGTTCGAATCCCGGTTCCCCACACCATGTGTCGTTGTGTCCTTGGGCAAGACACTTAACCCCGAGTTGCTCCCGGTAGGACTGGAAAGCACCTTGCATGGTAGTCTGCCGCTACCGGTGTATGAATGTGTGTAGCACTTTGAGATTTTCACTAATGAAAAGTGCGTTATAAATTGAATTCATTATTATTATTATTATTATTATTATTATTATTAATACAAGATGTATTTAGTGGCCACCACAAACCGAGTGTGTATCTGATAAACACTTGAATCTAAACACCTGTGTGAGCATGCTTGTCACTATAAGATTTCTCCATAAGAACGTTCAATAGTGGATGTGGGGATCCACAGCCCTGCCCCCACAGGACATGATGGTAACACAGGGGGGGACCGGAGCCACAGACACACAACGGCCCCCAAGCCTGGAGCCCCGGGAGAAAAAACCCAACCCAAAAACCCAACCTGAGACATAAACAGGCACACGCAGACTAGGGGTTGAACGAGTACATACTTTTTAAACTCGACATTAACATAAAAAAAACTTGAGTATAACTCGAGTAGTCGATGACATCATAGGATCTTAAGATGCAAAAAAAAAAAAAGCATAAAAACGTCATTATTTACAAAAAAAAAGACCAACAAAACATTGGGAGCATATATTATGCTCCTATCATTTATCATACTGCAGATAAGTCACAGGAAAAACAAAACTATTAGTTATTATTATTAAGCTGCAAAAGTTAATGAAACGTTCGGCACGTCAAAAACAAAACTTAGGGCGGTTGGACCCGGTGTGACCAGCAATGCAACACCGCCCCCTACTGTCCCAATCTACGGTGGTCACAGAGCTCCAAACAGTAAGTTGGGGAGTGGATGTGTTATGTCTTTCCCATAATGCTTAGCGGTATGTTAGTTTTCTGACCGCACCATGAGTGATATGGACATCTGTGATATAGGCATGCCTCTTGTGTGTTATTAAAGTTTGACTGTTTCCAGTTGCTCAGCTCAAAGTGGCATGGTTGGGTTTAACCCACAATAGGGTTCTCAACGTGCTACAAACAGGGTATTGATGTAATGGTGAAACTGCGTTGTGAGGACGTCAGTACGAGTACTCAAGGTGAAGGACTTGATCTGTTGATTACTCGGGTATTCTGTTAAAGCCCTAACGCAGACAGAACCTCTGTCGGGCTAACCATGCACCCCACCCACCCGACAGTGGCCGCAAGCCAACCCCAGGTCAGGGGCCAGAGCAGCAGGGAGCTGAGAGAAATGACAGAAAGTTACAAAATCCTAGTTGTTAAGAACTATAACAACTTACCGGTAGTTCAAAAAAGTAAATATCAAAACCAAAGCAAGTTGACTTTGTAACCATTTTAGGTCATTAAAACAATTGGCATATATGGTAATGAATTGAATTAAATAAACTGCAAAAAAACTATTCTGTTTTACAGTAATGTGACTTATTTATTCAATTTTAAAAAGTTTCTTACAGGCAAGCTACCGGTACTTAAATGTTGATATTCCAGACGTTTATAGCCAGGTTTATATAGTTGCACTGATTAACAGATCTTGAACCATAACTCATGAAGGTGCATGTGGTCGGGCACATATAACAACAACAAAAAAGTTGTTTTTTTTGTTTCATTATTCCAATCATGCTTTTGTTTCAAGTCTTTTGCTGATGAAGATTAATTTGCAGAGCATGGTGCTGTATCAACCCCGGTGACACAAAGGGCAAAGATATACGCTAATTAAATCTACCACTGCAATTGATATTTCCCATGGATTAATGTGAGTGTGGGATCTGCTAATTAAATGCTTGATAATGTTTACTCATCATAAACATTTCCCATGTTTGAGCACAGCAAGATAGGGAGATAATCTTTGCAGTCTGACAGATTAATTTCAGAGCCAACAGAAACTGCTTCCAATTAACAAGTTTTGAGTGGACTTTCTTGAATGTTCAGGTTCAAAGTGTTCAAAGAAGACTCTCAGTCTTCCTTATTTAGCAGACATACTCAACAGCTCTAAGATAACAGTAAGACGTAAGGTATGGCTGATCGTATTTAAGCAGATATAAAGATATCAGTAACCATAGCGACCAAGCAATCCATATCCCTGTGCTAATGAAAATAAACCACGTCTCCCATGCAGCAGGGCAGACTTTGTAGTCTCTCTCTTCTCTGTGCAGTATACTTTGACACAGTGACGTGCGGTCAGGGGTGGCAAGTGAGGCCACGCCTCCCCTGTCATCATGGAAAGAATTATTTTTTTTTAAATAAATGTAATTATTGTCTTTATCCTTTGATTTATACTATAAACTTATTTTACTAAAAACTAAACCAGTTTTAAGTTGATTTTTTATTCAAAATCGCCAATTTTTCTTATTTAGCATTCAAATATTCAGCAGAGACCTGCACAGAGAGGCACCGGCTGCTTCACTTCAGATTGCGCAATCACTCGGCTGACGTGCTGCAGCTGCAGTGTGAGCGATTTGGGAAGGCAGGAAAATTCCTGCCTCTTTTATGTCGCTATTAAAATGTCCAAATACTTTTGCTATATAAACTACATTTCTATAGTTTAGCTGGTGAATATAATGTCTCGTGTTTTTGTCTAAAACTGTATGTGTGCGCTGAACGATCTCATAAAACAGCTGTGAAGGTGCCCACACACACACGCGCGCGGCCAGCCTCATGTCATGGAGGCGGGGCTACTGAGCTCAGGGTTCTGTTTCAGCCTCGCGCTGCAGGAGGAAGTGCAGCGCTTAAGTAACAGAGCAAAAATAGTAACTTTTCACAATCTACAAATATCTAGAACATTAAACACTTAACTAAAAGTTTTAGTATTTTGTTAACAATTTAGTTTTGATCATTTTTAAACATAAGCACAGAGTTTACATTTTTAACATGATTTCCCAAAACATTCCACAATTCAACTCCCTGTATTGAAATAAACCATCCCTTCAAACTAGTTCTATATATTGGCTTTGCAAAAATCTCAGTTCCCTTTAGACTAGCAGCTTTCTCTCTTAACAAAATACATTTGAACATTTGAGGGTTCTATTACTAACAAAATATTGTAAGAGCCAAGATGGTGTAGTGGCAGGGCTTTTGACTTGGGACCCGAAGGACGCGGGTTCGCGCCCCGGCCCCGGCCACTACACACCTCTGGGTGTCTATGAGTGCACATCTAATTCTCCAGCTCCCCGAGCGCGACTACGCTGCTCGCTGCACCACCTGGTGGTGGTTGGGTTAAAGGCAGAAGACCAATTTCGTCTGTCAAGTATGGGAAACATACACAGATGACAAATGTGACAAATTATTATTATTATTATTATAGTCCACCAAATCATAAAACGTCAGTACTTTGAGTTGTTTAAATAATATATTAGATAGATGGCATTAAGGCTTTCTTGTAATAATTCTCACAGCTCTTTTCTGTAAAGTAAAAATAGATTTGGTTATAGTTTAATTTAATTTACAAGGTTTTTTTAAACGTTTATTCATTTCATTTCAATTAAAAAACACAAATACAATTACAGATATGCTGGTGAAGATTCTCAGTCGTCCAGGACATGATAAAATCAAAAAGGCATTCAATACAAGATCAACTGGACTTTATTTGTTGCAGAAGACGTTTCGACCTCTATCCAGAGGGCTTTTTCAATTCACTGAAACAAACTGAAACCACACGCTCACAGTTTGTTTCAGTGAATTGATAAAGCCCTCTGGATAGAGGTCGAAATGTCTTCTGCAACAAATAAAGTCCAGTTGATCTTGTATTGAACGCCTTTTTGACAATTACAGATACAAATAAATAAAATACATATAAAATGAAAGGAGGCAGAAGAAGAATAATATCTTATCATATCTGCCCCTTCTTAACAAATCAATTTAAACAATCAAATTCAAGCAAAAATCATAAATAATACAACAAAAACATTAAATTGTCACAATTATTCATTATAGTTAATATATATTAACTAACTTATATATATCTTGTCAACAAAATATTCTTGATCTTTTTCTTAAATAAAAATAATGATTTCTCTTTTTTAATATCACAGTCCTACCAATTCCATGAACTTATTCCCTGTATTGAAGTAGACCTACCCCTCAAACTGGTTCGAAACTTCGGTTTTACAAAAAATAAAAAATAAAATATATATATAAAAATATATATAATATAAGTAAAAGTAAGACTAAAATATTTTTTCTCCAAATTAAATGTGCTTTCTTGTGTGCTACAGTTTGTATGTGTAAAGATTGCTGATATGAGATTTTAAACACAACCCGTTAACTGCTGCCAATCAAATGGCAAATAAACTACTCTGTAGGGTTCATGTATTATAAAAGAAGAAAATAACGCTATCCAAAGTATCCAAAGCGCTGAAGAAGCTATGGCAGACAGAAGCCAAAATATGGAGAACATTTTTTGTCTGGTTTTTTTATTATACATATGAAAAAAAACTGCACAGTGCCTCACCAGCCATGAACTTCACCGCACGTCACTGCTTTGACATGGCACAGGTTATCACACAGTGGATTAAGGAGTTTCAGTGTGCACCAGATCCTCCAAGTCACATTCTACTCATATTGATCATATAGCACTTTGAGATTTTTATTAATGAAAAGTGCGGTATAAATTGAATTTATTATTATTATTATTATATGAACATTTTTTAAATAAATAATTTATTAAAAGAAAAGCTCTGCACACTTAGCAGTGTAACCCCAGGCAACAGCCTCCTGCTTGGTCTCTCTACCCTGCAGTGGGACTGATTGCTTGTCTCAATCATCCTTTTACTCCCACCCCACCCCATCGCCAACCACCTCTTCCTCCCTTGCACACACAGACGCACAAACCACATAATCACAAACACCTTCACACACCTTCAACATCTCACTCCCTTCAACCTCATCCATTCCTCTTGTTCTGTCTCAAACGCCTCGGCGACAATCTCTCATGACTTGACGGTCTCTTGTTCATCTTGTGAGGGCCATCAAAGTCAGCCGCCTTAACCCTGTCTGAAAGGGATGGGACTGCATGGCAGGAAGCAATTAATTCTCCAGCGAGGAAGCCCATTAATTAGGCGATGCTTCTGGCTATTTCGTGAAAACCCTTCGAAAACAGTAGGGCCACTCGGATAGGCTTAAAGAATGCAGCGGCACACCAGGTTCCTAATGGACCCAGCGGGTCCTGGCGAAGAAGCACTGCAGGGTAATTCTCACTTTCTATTTCAAGGCCTCATAACCACTCCACATGCCCCCACAAAGTGACAAATGCTGTTTACTAGCAAAGCTTCATCAGCTTTGGTTTCTGTATCATATAGTGTAAAGCCTGACTGCCAAATTACATCGAGTATATTTTAGACTTCTGAAGAAGCTTTTACAATCTGCTGTTTTATTTTTATTTGTTTACTGTCATCAATCCCAGACACGAACATG
>JBBPBX010003753.1:45477-72632 GCA_038048925.1 Garcialebias charrua
AATCTTCTTAAAAGCTTGTGCACTCCTGTGGCAGACATTTGTAGCAGAGCTAAACACTGTCCACATTTTTACGTAGGTGCGACCTATATTCAGGTGCGACCTATACATGGATTTTTCCAATTCTTTGGCAATAATTGGACAATGCGACCTATATTCAAGTGCGACCTATATTCCGGAAAATACGGTAGTTCAGAGAAAGTTTAAATTTAATAATATGGCAATTGTTTATGGGCAGTACACAGATAATACACCATGCTTAAAGGTGGTGTGACATGATTTTGGAACTATGCATCAAGTGGCACAACATATATATTCGTCTTGTGTGGAAACATACATAGATGACAAAAACATGACATTATTATTATTATTGTATCATTCAACTATGTTCGTTTTTACAAGCAAAATGATAAATCAATGAAATTTTGTTTCAAAAGTTAATTTAAAATTGGCGCCATGTTTCATCACGGGACATCCGGGTACTTACGCATGCGACGCCGTGACGTAGAGACAAGGAGTTCAGTCTGCAGGCTGCTATTAGCATGCAGTGTAATTGTCTTCAAGATCGCCTATTTTCTTTTGTATAACCTGAAAAATGCCGGTACGTTGTGGCGCATTTGGGTGTTCTAACATCGCCAGCTCTGTAGACGACTACGATCGGGTTCCAGCCCTTCACCCTCGGAACCTTGCTCATCTGATGTCGGACTCCCCCTCGCACCCTGAACGGTAAGACTCAAATAAATACGGCTGCAGACCTACAGTGGAACTAGCTGTTTCTTGTTCATCACCAGTGTTGGGTGTAACGCGTTACTTAGTAACGCGTTACAGTAATGACATTACATTTTTCAGTAACGTAGTAGTGTAACGCACTACTTTGAAAATGCCTGTAATATATTACAGTTACTAACAAAACCTTACATTCGTTACTTGCGTTACAATCAGGACCTTTCGGAGAATAGTTTTATTTATTTATTTTATTTTACCTTTCGGAGAAGAGTTGTGGGACGAGGACGACGGAGCAGACCATAGACATTATATATAGATATCTATGGAGCAGACTGTCACGTGGGGAAAACAAAGACGTACGCGATGACGTCGGAACGTCATACGTCAACGTACATAGACATATAAAGGTACATAGACATACGGCGATGTCATTTTATGGATGGAAGTATTCATATTATTTTTCTTTTGTCAACGTACATAGACATATAAAGGTACATAGACATACGGCGATGTCATTTTATGGATGGAAGTATTCATATTATTTTTCTTTTGTCACGAGAAAGGACAAGAACATTACAGTAGTGTGCAAGCTATGTCTGGGCCACAACAAGACACTGTCTACTGCTGCGAACTCGACGTCAAATCTTTACAAGCATTTACAAAGACAACACGCTAATGCTAAGCTAGTTGCTAAAGAGCCGCAGAGGGATGGTGCAAGTTTGATGCCGCCACCGTTTAAGCAGGCTCGGCTTGAATTTCACCGCCAGGCAACCACTACAAAGGCTGAGGTAAACAAACTTGTAAACAAACATTTCAGATGTTTTATTTTTTATTTTGTTTTATTTTTTTAAAACAGAAGTTTTACATTTTGATATTGTCATACCTTTTGAATGGCACGTTTACATATGCATTGTGCTTGTTATGTAGCACTGCTGTTTTACTTTTTCATCAAAAATGAGTGTCAAAAAGATCTCTAATATCATTATTGAAAGATAAAAATTAATACAGGTTAAATCTCAGGTACAGGTAGTCCCCGAATTACGAGCGCTCTGATCTGCGAGGTCCCAGACTTACGAGCTGCGAATTTTTGGAAAAAACGAAAAAAATACTGAGTTTTCATGTGTTTTTTCACTACAGTTAGCAAGTTAAGCATATAAACACACGTTTCCGATCATTTTTATGCACTCAAAAGTAGTTTTTAGATGAAAATAGAGTGTTTTTAGGTGCGCTGGCGAAAACCGTTCCAATTTACGAGCGGACTTCCGGGTTTACGAAGGAAATGGCGGCCGTTCCAAATTACGAGATTTCCGGTTTACGAGCGCCCCCTAGTGACGGATCTCGCTCGTAAATCGGGGAATACCTGTATTAGAGTAATCCGAAAGTAATGTAACTAAGTTACTTTCAGAACTGAGTAACTAAGTAGTGTAATATGTTACTTTTTAAAAAAGTAACTAGTAATGTGTAACTAATTACTTATTTTGGGTAACTACCCCAACACTGTTCATCACTCGAACTAACTTCGGCTTCCCAAACTGAAGACAAATCGCTCAAATCTTCACTTAAATTGCTTAATTCCTCTGTTTACTGTATATATTCACTGCTATTGGTTTGCTGGTGAAGATTCTCAGTCGTCCAGGACATGATGAAATCAAAAAAGGCGTTCAATACAGGATCAACTGGACTTTATTTGTTGCAGAAAACGTTTCGACTTCTGTCCAGAAGTCTTTTTCAATTCTGAATGGAAGCTGTGAGAACGAGAAGTTTTATACAGGCTTACAAGTCACGCACCAACATATGAACCATGAACCATGAACGCACCAACTGCTATTGGTTATTTACAAGGTGCATTCTAGCCATTGCGTCATAAAAATGCGTCGGCGTTTGACTGCGACGCACTGCAGAGTTACGTCATTAAAACTATTCAATTTAAAAATACTTTTGTATATTAATAATTCGAAGCATCTGTGTACAAAAACAATCAAAGCTGAGTAGCTCCTCTTTCTAAAATGTCTGTTTTAAAATCATGTCACACCACCTTTAAGTATCATTAAAAGCTACTGATATTCACACGTGATGGAGAAATATACCCAAAGGAAGAGTGCTGTCACTGTGTCCCATCTAATTGGAGGTAACAGGATAAACATCAGTGTGCAGATGAGTTGGAGAAAATGAGTTTTGTGATATTTAATTACTCACTAAATCATGCATGACAACATTAATAGCTTGTGTTGTCCACCACTGAGGGACATTTCAGTGCAAGACACCCATCTGAAACTAAACAGCGGCATGGCTGGGCAAGCTTAAAATGCTGATTCAACTGTAGGTCTCGCCTGAACACCGGACAGACCTGCCTCCGACTGCAAGTGACGAGGGAGTCTCAGTGGCACTACACCATCCGTGAAATTAAATCAACAACTCCCATTTAGTAATTACATTTGGTGAAACAGAAAGGCATGAGGTGGGTGTAAAACAATTAACATTGAATTGTCAACCTGACCGGGCTGGTGCCGATACTGATCCCCAGCAGAGTCAATGACATATATTTTACTACCATTATTACCTATTTTATCAATAAATTATAAATGAAGTAGTGGTTTGATGCTGGAACATGGTTTACGTCCATTCCGAAGTAAAACAAGCAGTCTATTTGTGAGTGGGTTAATCGGATTTCCTGAGTATTTTGTCAAGATGTTTCTGTAACATAATAGTTTTTTTTTTATTTTTTTTTTACCAACAATATGTTACAATGCATTAAATATTTACTCTGATTTAAATATTACCTTAAAACACAAAATGTATTTTATGTGTGAATAAAAGAACAGTGTTACTACCAAAGTTCGCGCTCAATAATAATCATATCTCTCCAGTTTTAGCTTCTCTCCACTGGCTCTCTGTCAAGTCCAGAATTAAATTCAAATTCTTACATCTAACCTACAATGCTCTCAACAACCTAGCTCCATCTTATATTCCAAGATCTTATTGTTCCATATTTTCCTAACAGAGCACTTCACTCTCAGACTGTAGGTTTACTTGTGGTTCATGCAGTTTCCAAAAGCAGAATGGGAGGAAGATCTTCCAGTTGTCAGGCTCCTCTCTTGTGGAGCCAACTTCCAGTTTCTGTCCAGGAGGTTGACACATTGTCCAGTTTTAAGACTTTCCTTTTTGATAAATCCTATAGTTAGGATTGGCTTGTTATGCTGCCTTAAGCTTAGACTACTAGAGGACAAATTGACCTCATTTCCTTAAATTAATCATTCAAATTGAATAGTTTTCATTTGATACTACTGTACTTCTATCTTAGCATGTAATTCTTGACCTGCCATTGTGTATCTGTTTCTCTCAAACCCAACCGGTCGAAGCAGATGGCCACTTGTCCTGAGCCTGGTTCTGCTAAAGGTTTCTTCCTCATGAGAGTTTTTCTTTTCCACTGTCGCCTTCATGCTTGCTCAAGATGAGAGTTCTGTGATGAAGTTAAATTCAAATCAGTCTGCTCATCAGATAAATAGTGTTAACTTATTATTTTTATATATGAATGTTTCTGTTCAGTGCCCTGAGATGATTTCTGTTCTGACTTGGTGCTATATAAATAAAATGAATTGAACTGAATAGACTATATGCCACGGACATCCGTTCTGGCACTTCCGCATTCATGAGCCGGACCGCGCACTTCCGGTTAGCGGGAAAGACACGAACATAAATGTCTAAATACAATTAATAAAACATCTGCATACACACCAATAATAACTCTATACACATATAAATCCATATAAAATCATGGCAACGTTACCCCTACGGATAGCCGCAATAAATTTTCACCCTAACCCCCACTCGGAACAGCTGTACCAGAGGTGTCAAGTAACGAAGTATAAATACTTCGTTACTTTACTTAAGTACAAATTTTAGTTATCTATACTTTAGTAAAGTAATTATTTTTCAGCCTACTTTATACTTCTACTTCTTACATTTTCAGGCAATTACTGGTACTTTCTACTCCTTACTTTTTAAAAATAGCCTCGTTACTTTTCTTTCATTTTGCCGTTTTTTTTTTGTAGAATATAGATATTCACGCAGGACTTAACCAAAAATTGACATAAATATCCGCATCAGCAGCCGTCGTCACTCACCAGTGTTGCCAGATTGGGCGGTTCACCGCGATTTTCCTTCTGACTTTTGCGGGTAAAGAGTGCTTTGGGTGGGTGGGACTCTATCTGGCAACACCGGTCACACGCGCGTGTCTTTACATCCGGGGCAGCGTCGGCAGCTCCGGGACCCTCCATCAATGTAGAAGCGTCTGCGGGACCGTGACCCTCCATCAGTAGTTGGGGCGTCTTCTATAGCAACTTCATCCGGCGAAGCCATGCTGTCCGTGACGCTGACTTGTTAGGGGCTCTGCTAGCGCTAGCATTAGCGTCTCGCGAGACAACGTTACCTCTCAACGAGAGATATCGCGGGAGTTTAATATCGCGAGATCTCGTACAACGTTGCACCGGGCAACACCAGAGACAGATATGGTATGTAAAAAAAAAAAAAAACTGCCATCTGGAAAAATATCCTTTGAGGAAGTGGAGAAGATCACTGAGTCTTCACCTGGTTGGCAGGTAAAAATTCAATAATTTCCAGTGTAGTGGTGAACCATGTTTAATTATTGATAGTTATAAACAAAAGTGTACAATTGACACGTACAAATAAATACATAATTGTGAATTTACTTTACACTATGCAAACATACAACCTTGTCCATCTTTAAAAAAACACAGTTCATATAGGTAAATTAATAAATACATTTCAAAATGTAGTTTAAATACAATGCTGGACAGAGGTCTGTTTAAGAAAGATACATAATTTTCAAAAGATATGTTTGTTTCTGGCAATTCTATTTGCACTAAAAATAAATGGTTAATTGTGTAATAATTTGTTTATACATATTTTTATAATTCAAAAACACGTATCCAAATGAATTCAGGTTGATTTCAAAGTGAGGAGGGGCAGGCAGGGTTTTTGTGTGTGTGTGTGGGGGGGGTTAAATGGGGTGACCAGCCCTGCCGAGAGGTGTCCCTTATTTATTTATCAAGGAGTTGGCAACCCTATTTTCAATGGGCATATATGCAGTTAAGACAGGTAGCTTAGTGCACCCCTAGTTTTTCAACATTAACAATATAATATAATCTAGTCTAAAAAAATGATTTTTGTGGGGGAGGTGGGGTTGTATACAATAGTATGTGTGGTGCAGCCTAAGCATTTGTCTTTGTTGTTGCTTTTTCTTACGCTACTTTTACTTTTATACTTTTAAGTAGTTTTTGAAACCAGTACTTTTTTACTTTTACTTGAGTAAAAAGCTAGAGTTGATACTTCTACTTCTACAGAAGTAATTTTAAATCCCAGTATCTATACTTCTACTTGAGTAATGAATGTGAATACTTTTGACACCACTGAGCTGTACCCACCGGTGGACGGACACAACGGAACTCACTTGTAGTGCCAGTGGCGCACAGCCGCTTCCCGTTTCGGGTCATTGTCACGGTCTGCTACTAGGAGCTAACGCTAACAACAACGGCAGTGGATCGGAACCGGAAGTGCGGGATGTGTCCTATATTTTAACGGAGGTACGTCACACCTACCCGTGGCATATAGCCTATTGAATTGAATAATCCAGGTAAAAATAAAACAGTGTTCAGTCAGGTCATTGTATGGTTTATATTTGCTGAGATGTTTTGTCCTTCATGCAGATGATTTATTCAGTCTGAGGAGCCACAAACTAACTGGAGTCCCATAAGCACCACACTCCCATAGTGGTGGAAAAAAAAACAAAAAGTTTGCTGGTGATAAGATGGTTTCTGGGGCCCGCCTTCTCCCCCATCAACTCCTCTAAGGCAGCCATGCCAAAACAGTGTTACGACTTTTTTTCAGTTTGACTGTGTAATTTGCCATTATTTATTTATGTTGCAACATTATTCACATTTAATCTTTGAGCAGGTCTCAGCAGATTTAAGATAAGAAACTAAAAATCTAAGATAAAAATATTCATTCTTATACATCTGGAAGAGATCTTACACCTAGTTCAAGTTTGACATTTATGATTCATATTTATTACTGCCCTATTTTACTACTATTGCAGCAAGCTCTGTGTATGACGTTGTATACAGTATACACAGATAAAACCTCTTCAAAAGATAAACATAAAATAACATTTATAGAACCCACTCTAACAGCAAATATTAAGGGAAGGTAAACATAAAAGAAACATAAAAGACCTCAGATGGTTTCCTTAGAAGAAAATAAAAAAAAATGTTTTTCCTCAGTTTTTCAAATTTAATGCTGTTGTATTTACTTCCATGTCTACTTGTTTTTGAGCAACTAATTACAACTTACCGTATTTTCCGGAATATAGGTCGCAGCTTTTTATCATATTTGCGTGCCCTGCGACTATATTCAGGTGCGACCTATTTATGGCTTTTTATAAAATAAGCTGATTTGTAATAATTTATTAACAAAAATTGAACTGAGACACACTCTTACAATAATGTCAGCTAACAAAAATATTTTTAGGTGTTTATCCTGCTAAAATTATTCATTTATTAAAGAAAAGTTCAGCTCAGACACATATTTGCTATAATTTTTATCAAACAAATAATTGTTTTTAAGTGTTAATCTTCTTAAAAGCCTTGCTGTGCGCTCCTGTGGCAGACATTTGCAGCAGAGCTAAACACGGTCCACATTTTGACGTAGGTGCGACCTATATTCAGGTGCGACCTATATTCCAGAAAATACGGTAACTGTTTTTAATCTGTAAGGCCTGGTCCCCACCAAACTTGTCAGAACGCTCCTGCCGCCCCCTTTTGGCCGCTTGTCACGTCCCCACATAGCCATTGAAGACCGTCTGATGACGCGCACTGGGGGAGGCAGAGGGGGGGGGTCTAGCTCGTTTTCCGGGTCAGTTGCTATGTTACTGCAGCTCCGACAGTCTTTGGTGAGATTAAAACGTTTTTTGATGTTTGGGGTGATCAAACGCTGGAGTGGACAGCTGTAACTGGTTAAAATGCCAAGTTTCTTACCGGAGTTTGGTTCCAATTCATGGAGGCTCCATCGGGTAAGTTTAAAAAGTAAAAAAAAGTCCCGTTGTCGCATAGCAGAGGCTCTCCCGACTGTTTGCTGGACGCATCGAGCCACCAGAGATCGAATTTTATGACGTTGGCGGCTCGACGCGTAGGTTGCTTTGGACGCGCGCGTGCGTGGAAAGGAACTGCAGCGTGCCGTCGCGCCGCTTCAATCACTCAAAACGCGCCGCTTCACGGTTTGCCGCGACTCCACGCGTCTCCCCATAGACTTTGAATGTAAACCGGCCGCTTCAGCCGCCCGACACCGGTGCAGTGGGTAACCGGCATAAGGTTGTGACTTTATAGCTATAATAAATAAGTTACTTATATTTTGTTGACAAATAAATTAAAAAATAAATAGCTATCTGAAAGTGGAACATTCAAGTCTCATGTGTACAATAACATGCAAAATAGTATTTCACAAATTCAGCGCTTTCTAAATAAATCATGCCATTCTGAGAAGAAAAAAGGATTTTATTTAATATTTCAGATGTAATGAAAACATTTTTAAATATTTAAAATTATTCAAAATGATGTATGTGTTGTCAATCAATGATAAAACAAGTGACATAATTAGGTTTAAAAATGGTTTGTAATTTCTTTAAACGTGTGCCTTAAAATTAGTACTGTACTTCAAAATGCATCCAAACATTTGTAACATCTTCCCTTCCAGACTGTGTAACTTATTTTTCTTATGTTAATATTTTCCTCTGACACCTCGAAGCTTTGACTGTTTGTCATTTTGACAAAGGAGCAAACAAATTTTATTCATGAAAACATGACTAGCTTGCCCTGAAAAGAGGTACTAGCTCTAAAATCCTTACAATTCCACAAGCTCAGATGTGTCAAAAGTGTAAAACTTTTCTATGTCAAGGAGAGATAAACATTACAAGTTTATCTTCAACCCAGCAAGAGCGATATCTGAGGCAAGCACTTAAAACCACGAGGCAGCACAACAAACATAGACAGATGCTAGAAGTGAAGTGAATAAACATGATTGGAAAAGGGTTGTATTTACATTTGATTAGCATTTTATCCATTGTGTTGAGGTGCTTTGCTCAGGTGTAAAACGCAATAGAGGGAGGAAAATTTAATAAATCTTTATTTGCTGTTGTCTCTCCAACTGAATGCCAAATAAACTCTGTTTACTGAATTAATTTAGGCTCAATGAGTAAGAAAGGCATACTTACAAATCCCTTCTTCTCAAATTATCTTTATACATGTAAGTATGTGCTTCATATGTATAGATGGTCTAGACAAAAATAAATACAGTACATTGCAAAATTCATATTTTATTATTGGTTTGGTAGCTATGAATAATTTGCATGATTTTGCTTAGTTTTTCTCCCCTGTTCATAAAGAGCTATAGGAAACACAGATGAGCGTGCAGCATCTATGCTGCCCTCTTCATCAGTGCATTTGCTGCGGTGCTGTCAAAGTGGGCACGGAAAGGCTGGAGATGCAGCGCTTCACTGCAGCCAGAGCTTCCTCTACTCCCGGACTGATGTCTTTGATGTCACTCTGACTTGTGCCTTAAACAGCAAGCGCCGCTGGAGAGTCTACAGATGCACCACATGCACCTCTACACTCCAAATGCAAAATGTAGTCAGAAGCACAGTGAAAAATAAGGATAGTTTTTTTGTGAGTTACTTTTTTATTATTGTGTGCAAGTATAGAGAAACTAATACTGTGGAAAATATAAATGAAAACTCAGGAAAACTTAGTAAAAAAAAATACACGCTTCTTCTTGACCTGCAATCCCATCCTGGTTAGCACAACAGTAGAATGAAACTACACCAGAGACAAGTCAAGACTTGGACAATAAACGTCACCCCTGCGCATTCTGTTCTCGATGTTTATCACACGCAGAGCAGAAGTATGACGTGGGCAAACGGAAACTTCTAGCCATAAAATTAGCCTTGGAGGCATGGCTGGCTAGAGGGTTCAGAGATCCCATTCATCATTTGGACAGACAACAGGAACTTAGCTTATCTCCAGAATGATGATGCTGAACTCCCATCAAGTTTGCTGGTCCCTCTTATTTGCAGGTTCAACTTCACCATCACCTACTGACGTGGTTCAAGAACAGTAAAACCTGAAGCCCTGTCCTGTCAGGTTTTCTCTGCTAACCAATCCAAAACAGAAGAGAACATCCTGCCCCCCTAACCTGAACCGTTGGGGTTATGACATGGTCCATAAAAAAAGACCTTACAGAGGCTCAGCCGAAAGAGCCCAACCCTGGTTCTGGTCCCACTGGAAGGGTATTTGTCCCTGAAGCTGACAAATGTATTTTTTTTAACTGAATCCACACATTGGAATTTTCCTGTCACCCTGGTGTTGACCAGATGTTAAGGTTTACTAATAGACATTTCTGGTGTCCTACCTTAACCCCTGAGAAATGAGTTTGTTGCAACATGTTCAACTTGTTACTAGAACAAAAACAAGATCCAATCCCCATCTGATTTGCTACAACCACTACCCAATCCTGGACATCCTTGGTCACACATCGCCCTGGACTTTGTCACGGGTCTGCCAATCTCTGATGGTAACTCAGTTATTTTGACTATAATTGACAGGTTCTCCAAGGCAGGCCATTTCATTCCTATTCCCAAGCTCTCTTCAGTGTTGGAGACTGCTCAACTCTTGACCCAACATGTGTTTCGGTTACATGGAATCCCCTTGGATATTGTGCCTGATCAGAGAGATTAAAGCAGAAAATATTTTTTGACAATCTTTTCTACACCTTGAGGTTAAAGCAACCATATTTTAGATACAAATGTCTTGGAATGTCTTGGTCTATTGTCTATTGTTGATTGTTTAAGGAAATGTCTAGCTGTTATTGTTGTCATCATTCTTTAGTTTGTAGCAGGTCGCTCTTGTAAATGAGTCCTCGAGGCTCAATGAGATTAACCTGACGAAATAAAGGTTGAATAGATATCTTCCCTGGCTGCACTGAACTGCTCATGTGGGAACAGATATGTTTATTATGTAGACTGTTAATATTTGACTACATGTCATCATCACCTTCATGAAGTGGTGAGCAGCTCTGTTAGGGTAGCAATGTGTTCTGCTTGGCTTGGTGCAGGTGAGCTTTCACCTGCATGTGCTCTATGCTGTTCACAGTCAGGCTCATCGTGAACCAGACAACACGACCCGCTCTGCTCTAACTGAGAAAAACTGTGGTTCTGGTTCTTTTCAATGGTTGAAAGCAGCACCAGTTTAATCCCTGTATCATAGTTAGATTGGAGGCTTTATCAGGACCATAAGAAAACACTCTCCTCAACCCACCCCCTTATTTTAACAGATGACAGAAATCCGTCCTGGCCACGTTCAAATTGATGGAAATCTTATGCAGCAACTGAAAACTTGAATCCGTGTGGTCGAGGTTGCCAATTTATCTCTCAGGTTTGGAGCCTTTCGTCAAGCCAGAGCCACATCCAGTCTCACATCTGGTTATCATCCACAGTCGAATGACCTGTACGGAAGCTGCAACCAAGAGCTGGGGCTGCACTAAGACAAGTGATCAATAACAACCTATTCACATGGTGTCAGCATTTACCCTGGATTGACTATGAACACCATACCCACACCACCTGCCACCAGTCACCATGTGAAACCTCTGTGGGCTACTCACCTCCATTGTTCCCCAGCCAGGAGTCTGATGTCATAGTTCCCTCTGTCCAGCACCATCTCTGCAGGTGTCACACGATCTAGCAACAAACCAGAGAGGCCCTCCTTAACACTGTGGAACAAAGTAAGAGGTTGGCAAACAGACACAGAACATCAGCTCCAGAAGGTGGGGCAAAAGGGTAAGGCTATCCATCAGAGGCATTACAATTAAAGGCACCCCCAGGAAACTCACCCCTAGATTTATCGGTCCATTTCCAATTATCAAAATAATCAACCCCACAGCCACCAGACTTCAGATCCCTTATCAGTCATGTCACTTGGTGCAACATAATGCTATGTGAATTGCGCTCCACGCAATTACCTGAAGGAATACAATCACGGCTTTACGGCAGGGGCGTCAGCGTCACACCAGAGGCCCCGCCCTCTGGGTACTTGGGTGCTGACGCCCATCCATCGATCTCTTATTGCCCTTCACCTCGCTTAAAACCTGAACTTCGTGGGACTTCTCTGTTGTCGCATCGCTCGATCAGAGGTGAGCTTGCTCCCTACACTGAGCGTACAGAGAAATTTTCCTGCGTACTGCTAGGCTGGCGAAAGCTAGTCCAGCATTTTTCTACTTACCTTGAAGTTTTCTTCTCTCTCCGCAGCTGCTTTGCTCGACGACGCTAACTACATCACAACACTCCCTGCTAACCATTAGCAGACTAGCCAGCGAAAGCAAGACGACGGAGGAGACGTCTTCGAACAAAAGGAAACTAGGAACGGACTCGACGCTTCTCGTCTCCGGACATGGCTCCCGAGAAAGGAAAACGGGGGACAAAGATTCAGAAGAAAACAAGCAAGACGGCGATCCCTCGCTCGCGCCGCTGCCCTAGCGGCTGCGGCTACTCCCTCTCGGCGACGGACACCCACGAGGCCTGTCCTGTCTGCCTAGGAATTCTGCACGCAAGAAAAGCGCTAGAATCCCCCGACTCCTGCTCCCACTGCTGTCTGATGCCGGCGGTAATGAGAAAACGCCGCGCGGACGCGTTAGCTAAATCCATGGCGAAGGCCGCGGCACTGAAGGCCGCACGCCTCAAAGAGCTGCCCGCTTCCAAACCGGAGCTCGAGAACATGGACCTGGAATGCAGCGGTCAAGTCGGGGATGAGAACGTGTCGGACTCCTCGGTCCCAGTCGAGGACTCGACGCCCGAGGTGTCTGACCAAGACGTCGAGTACGGTTGCAGAGGGGAAAGTGTAGATTCCTCCCAGAACCTGGTGCAAGTTCTACCGGAACCGGACGTGTCGGTCCCTGCTCTGTTCGACCTGTGCCATAAGGCGACGGACACCCTACAGGTCGTGTTGTCAGACCCCACGCCTCGCCAACAGGTTAAGAGGCTGGCGGGAAACTACTTCTACACGAAGCAGCAACAGACGATGGAGCAGAAAATGCCCATTTTCCTGGACTTCCTCATGGAGCTCACACGCTCCTGGGCGGAACCCGGAGCTCCCATTACGTTGCCACTATTCCAACTCCTGGATGTCGCTGGAATGGAGGTAGCAGGCCTCGCTAGCGCACCCCTGATAGAGGAGACCCTGACGGCTCATCTGGCCTCCCGCAGCTACGGGGGCGAAGCCAGCGTTGCCCAGCAGGGCTTACCACGCTTCGAAGAAACAGCTTGAAAAATGCTACAAGGCTCAGGGCCTTGCGGCTCGTGCGATGAACGCCTCGACCATGATACAGGCGTACCTGGCAGAAAAGCTGCAGAAACTCCAGGTAATGAAAATGAACAAGCCGCAACGGAGGCCATGGAGGAGGCCCGCCGCGCCTCTGACTTCGTGCTCCACATGATGGGGACAATAGCCATCACGCAAGGCAGAGCAATGGCAGAAATGGTTGTCGCCCAGCGCCATCTTTGGTTGACTTTAACGGACCTCCCAGAAAACCAGAGGTCCCCCTTCCTCCAGTACCGGATTGAGCCGACGGGACTCTTCGAGGGAGCCATGGAACGTATCCAGGCCAGGCTGGAACAAAGACGCAAACAGGCGGAAGCCCTCCGCAAGGGGCTACTGAGGAACAGCTTTGCTCCTCCAAGGAAGACATGCGTCACCCTCCACAGAAGAGACCTGCTGGAGACAGTGAACCTTTCCAGTATTGGCCAAGGGCCTCTTCAATGACCCCATGTGGAAAGCAGATTTGGGCCTGATGAAACAGGACGAATTCATGATTTTACAGGTTTGCCCGCCCACGCGGTATGGGAACCTGACCTTTTGAGCCTAGTCTCCACTTGTAAAACATTACAAGGAGCTGGTGACATGTGTGTGCGCACTAAACATGACTCACCTACTAAATGTGTAATCAAAACAAACACTGTTTCATGCATATACGAAAATAAAAGTACCAAAGCAACGACTGCCCTGGTTCTTGACTCGAGTCCCACTTTTATAAAACACAAACCACGCGGTCAAACTATGAACCGTAGCAAGATACACGAGCTCTGCCTGAGACAGTCAGATCTCGCGATATCTTCTGTTGGGCTGACCAGCCTGCTCGAGAGAGTGCGAGAGGGGTCAAAGGCCACCCCCCCCACCCGCACCCAAAAATGACGAGCAACAATTGGACATGCCTTCCAGGCTCATGGCGCACGTGCGGGTCTGGAGGGCATGTCTACCAAATAAATGGGTCATGACGACGATATGTCATGGGCTCAAGTTGCAGTTCACCAGGAGACCGCCCCCCTTCACAAGGGTACTGCAATCAAATATTAACCTTGCACGCGCACACGTGCTGAGGGAGGAAGTATTGATGATGCTGCAGAAGGGAGTGATAAGTTTGGTCCCAAAACGCAAACTACGCTCCGGCCACTACAGCAAGTACTTCCTGGTGCCCAAAAAGGACCATTCCCTGAGACAGATCCTGGATCTCAGGACTCTGAACAAAAGAATAAAACATTTTAAGTTCAAGATGCTTACTCTGCGGCAGGTTCTCCAGTCTGTGAGACCAGGAGACTACGCTTGTACAATGGATTTGAAAGATGCCTATTTCCATGTAGGCGTGTGGAGGAAACACAGAAAATTCCTCCGTTTTGCTTTCGAGGGAAAGGCTTATGAATTCAAAGCCTTACCCTTCGGTTTGAAGACGGCTCCTCGTACATTTACTAAATGTCTGGACGCAGCCCTGACCCCCCTTAGGAATCAAGGACTCAGGGTTATGAACTACCTGGATGACCTCCTGATTCTGGCTGGAAGCAGAATACAGGCCCAGTCACACTCCTACAGGGTGATCTCTCACCTGGAGTCTCTCGGTTTTGTCATAAACCTACAAAAGAGTGACCTAACTCCATCACGGGTTACCGTATTTCTGGGAGTACAGGTCGACACCATCCGGTACAGAGCATGGCTCTCAAAGGAACGAGTTTCCTCGATTCGCCATTGCCTGGCAAAATTTAAACTGGACCAGCGGGTCCCTATGAAAATGTGCCAACGCCTTTTAGGCCTCTTGGCGGCAGCCATACCCTGTGTGCCACATGCATTGCTGAAAATGCGGGCCCTACAAGTATGGCTAAACCAACAGACACAACCCGCCCTGCTTGGTCGAGCAGGAAAGGTTAGAATAGATTCAGAGTGCCTGAGGGCCCTGGAACCTTGGAGAGACTTGTCTGTTTTCACGGAAGGGGTTCCACTGGGTAGGGTGTCATCTCGTGTGGTCATCACAACGGGCACCTCAAAAACAGGATGGGAAGCGATCTGCAAAAATCAGAACGCCTGTGGTCTCTGGAATAAACAGGAAGCGAGATTACATATCAACTTCCTGGAATTGTTGGCCGTATTCCTGTCAGTAAAATACTTTTTTGGCAAAGGTCTGATTGCAGGATAGCAAGTCCTGGTGAAATCAGATAACAGGACCACAGTGTCCTTCATCAACAGGGAGAGAGGGACAAGGTCCCAAGCCCTCCTCGGACTGACGCAGAGGATGCTCACGTGGTGTGCTCCGAGAATCTTGTCACTTGGGGGCGACTCGTGTTCCCGGTGAACTAAATTATGGAGCGGATGCCCTCTCGAGAGGGCCTCTCTTGGCGTCAGAATGGAGACTGAACCCACGGGTCGTGGAACAGGTCTGGTCACAATTTGGGAGAGCTTCAATGGACTTGTTCGCTTGCAGAGCTAGTTCACAGTGTGACCTTTACTTCTCTTTGAAAGAAACAGATACACCATTGGGAATGGATGTTCTGGCCCATGATTGGCCAGCAGGGGTGCTGTACTATGCTTTTCCACCTGTCCCTCTGATCCAGGTGACACTGGAACGTGTACGTCAGGGAGCTCTCTCCCTGATTCTGATAGCCCCCAGGTGGTCGCAGAAACCGTGGTTCCCGGAACTGATCTCAATGTTATCAGGGACACCAAGGCAATTGCATTCTCACAGGGACCTGCTGACTCAGGCACACGGGTAGCTTCTACACCCACATCCAGAGTTGTGACGGCTTTCAGCCTGGCCTTTGAAGGGAATTGGCGGAGGACCTAAGGCTTTGATTGCTTTTCTCTAAGTCAATCAGCAACAACATACACAAGGGAGTCCCTTGGTGTTTATGTTTGCTTGGGAGATGTTCAATGGAGGGGGCCCCCTCTCCTTTAACAGGTCTCCGACATCAGGATGGGCCCCACCTTGACAGTCCTAGTAAGTTGTCTGTTCAAGGAGCAGATGAGGGACTCGTGCGTGCCCCTTGTACATATGAAAAATTTCCCCTGGGGACTTGGAAGGTTACCCTGTGTTCAAACTGGGTTTTCCACCTCCACATTGCCATCTGATTGCCAGTGGCATAATGGGTCCCTTGCTCTTTTCCTCCTGTTTCTCAAGATTTCCAGAGAAGAAAGGAGATGATGGGTAATCACACTAGCGGAGCACGCTCATGCTGTCTCTAGTTGGTGTTTCATATATGTGTCCAGTGGTAACATCAAGCTGAAGTTTCTACATGAGGCATTTTTTCTTCTCGGACTATGCTCTCTCCATAACTTGAAGAGAGCAGCTGGGAGAGGCCTGCCATATTAAGGCAGATGTTCTCACATGCATTTTGCTGAGCATTTCAAGGGCGTGAATTAATTACGTTCCCATAGCATTATGTTGCACCGAGTGACATGACTGATAAGGGAACTGAAAGTTATGCACCATAACTCATGTTCCCTGAAGGAAGGGAACGAGGTGCAACATACCTGGCCCTTTCAATGCTGAAAGCTCGGTGAAGTGCATTTTGGAGATCGGTGGATGGGCGTCAGCGCCTTAAGTACCCAGAGGGCGGGGCCTCTGGCTTGACGCTGACGCCCCTGCCGTAAAGGCGTGATTGTATTCCTTCAGGTAATCGTGCGGGGTGCAATTCCCATAGCATTATGTTGCACCTCGTTCCATGAGTTATGGTGCATAACTTTCAGTTACCCTCCTTTGTGAGAATACATTCCACCTTTCATATGCCTCAGATCAAGCCTGTTGAAGAAAAGACCTCTAAACCACCTGTTCTACTTCCCTCCACCAGCCCCCAACCCGACAAAAATCTTCTTCTTCTTCATTATCTTCATCACCATCATCATCATCATCAAACTCATCACATTTTAGATGTACACCGTAGAGGTCAGGATTTCAATATCTGGTGGATTGAGAGGGCAACAGTCCCAAAGAGAGGTCCTGAATCCCCAGAAGCTTCATCCTCTGTCCCGGTCTCATCACCATTTTTTATAAACAGCATCCTGAGAAGCGTTTTTGATCCCTTACAAGCAATTCTTGAGAGGGGATTATTGTGAATATTCTGTGTTTTCCTACCACTAACCACAGTCTTGCACCTGAGTGGCAGGGTGGAGCTTACCTCTAACACCTGTTCCTGATCTAGTCTGAAGAGGTCTGCTGTATTTAAGGATCTGTGGCTCAGTACATTTCCACCAGAACATTTGAGACCTTTGGGTAACAAGTCATCAGCCCTATGCAATCCTTATCTCTGATGAGATGCTACTAACCTGTATTCTTTGTGTTTTCTCCAGTCCTGAGTACAGTACTTACCTATGGAAGTTCTGTTGCCTTGAGCAACCCCTGAGTTACCTTCCTGTGAGTGCTATAGCTTGGAACCACTTACCTTAGTGCCTCATCATCTAACTAGGTCAGTCCTTGAGTTTCCATCCTGCCACTCTCCTATGTACCAATACTCACCACATCACCTCTTGAAACACCTATTGTTGGAATCCTTCTCCCTCCTCTTCTCACCTGTAACTAACAAATAAATTCATCCTGAGCTCCTGCTTCTACTGACGCTAACTGTAAATAAAGATCACTTACCTTTTTAATGGCCATTTCTCTCACTGTCAGTTTGTCTACTCTGGATATAAAACAGGTCAAACTATAATATTACAGCTTTGTCAGCTTGTGGGAAATAATAATAATAATAATGAATTTAATTTATAATGCACTTTTCATTAACGAAAATCTCAAAGTGCTACAAAGTGCAACAAAAATCAAAGATCAAATAAAAGCAAGTGATAAAATCAAGTAAATCAATGATAGTATCAACTAAGGCCCTGTACACACGTAGCCGTTTATCAGTAGAACCGAACAGTTTATCATGCGGTTTGGCCTTTCATCCACACGTGAACTCCGGTTGATGCAACTATAAACGAATAATAACAAAACTCCGACCAATGTGGAGATTTGAGAACTCTCCGCGTTCGAGTCTGCGTGTGGACTTCAGAACCGGAGGTTTCTGCTCCACCTCCTCCAGCTGCTGCGGCGCTGACAGTCATGCCTGGTACCCACTGCCCCGGTGTCGGGCGGCTGAAGCGGCCGGTTTACATTCAAAGTCTATGAGGAGACGCGTGGAGTCACGGCGAACCGGGAAGCGGCGCGATTCGAGTGATCGAAGCGGCGCGGCGGCAGCCTGCAGTTCCTTTTCCACGCACGCGCGCGTCCAAATCAACCTAGGCGTCGAACTGCCAACGCCAGAAAATTCGATCTCTGGTGGCTCGACGCGTCCAGCAAACAGTCGGGAGAGCCTCTGCTATCTGATTACACAACCACAACGGGACTTTTTTTGGACTTTTTAAACTTACCGGATCGAGCCTCCATGAATTGGAACCAAACTCCGGTAAGAAACGTGACATTTTTACAGTTGCTGCTGACAGGCTGCTGTTCTCTCCAGTGTAGATCACCCCAAACATAAAAAATTTTAATCTCATCAAAGACCGTCGGAGGTGCAGTTAACACAACAACTGAACCCGGAAAACGAGCTAGAGACCCCTCCCTCTGCCACCCCCTAGTGCGCGTCATCAGACGGTCTTCAGTGGCTCAGTGGGACCGTGACAAGCGGCCAAAAGGGGACGGCAGGCGCGTTTCGAGTTGTGCAGTGGGGACCAGGCATAACATAATGGCTGTGTCTCAATTCAGGGGCTGCATCCTCATGAGGACCCAGCCTAGCTGGGCCGAGTAGGCCACGCACTCACAAGGCCGGGTGGGCTTGACGAAACTGCTGAAATGGGACGGTCTAGCCTTCAGGTTTGCCGGCCTTGAAGTGGGTGGGACGTTCTCTTGAAGTGGGTGGGAAGTTCTTGTGTGCGCGCTTGGTGCGTGTGTGTGGAAAGAGAAGGGACGCCGCTAAAATATATTACTAAACTGAATACATGTATATACTGTATAGTGTTTCTAAGTTTACTGTTTGTTAAGAACGAGGGGCGATCTGTTAAAACCCAGAGTGGACATATGAAAATCGAGTTGTCCAGTAGCTCAACTTGTTAAGCATCCCACGACTGGCGCAGAGATACTTTTCTCGAAGCTGGTTCGAATCTCACTCGGTACGGTTAAAACTTATTTTACGTTTGTCTTTTATTGGATAAAAAAATGAGGACTGAGATTAAAAAGAAGGAGTTTGTGAAACTCCTTTTTTTTATCCAATAAAAGACAAATAAAGACAAACGTAAAATAAGTTTTAACCGTACCGAGTGAGATTCGAACCAGCTTCGAGAAAAAGTATCTCTGCGCCAATCGTGGGATGCTTAACCAGTTGAGCTACTGAACAACTTGCCTTTCATAGGTCCACTCTGGTTTTTTTTAACAGATCGCCCCTTGGAAAATAATCTGATTTGTAATCAGTTCTTCAAAAACAGTAAACTCAGAAACACTAATATATATTCATCCATCCATCCATCCATCCATTTTCTTCCGCTTATCCGGGGTCGGGTCGCGGGGGTAGCAGCCTAAGTAGGGAGGCCCAGACTTCCCTCTCCCCAGCCACTTGGAGCAGCTCCTCTGGGGGAATCCCAAGGCGTTCCCAGGCCAGCCGAGAAACATAGTCCCTCCAGCGTATCCTGGGTCTTCCTCTGGGTCTCCTCCCGGTGGGACATGCCCGGAACACCTCACCAGGGAGGCGTCCAGGAGGCATCCTAACCAGATGCCCGAGCCACCTCAACTGGCTCCTCTCGATGTGGAGAAGCAGCGGCTCTACTCCGAGTCCCTCCCGGATGACTGAGCTTCTCACCCTATCTCTAAGGGAGAGTCCAGCCACCCTGCGGAGAAAACTCATTTCAGCCGCTTGTATCCGAGATCTTGTTCTTTCGGTCATAACCCAAAGCTCATGACCATAGATGAGGGTGGGAACGTAGATCGATCGGTAAATTGAGAGCTTTGCCTTTTGACTCAGCTCTCTCTTCACCACGACAGACCGGTACAGCGCCCGCTTCACTGCGGACGCTGCACCTATCCGCCTATCGATCTCACGCTCCAGTTTTCCCTCATTCGTGAACAAGATCCCGAGATACTTAAACTCCTCCACTTGGGGCAGGACCTCCTATATATTCAGCTAACACATTTTTTTTTAGTCGTTTCTGTAGTTAAATTTTAATGAGATATATTTGCGCTGAGGTTGTTTGAGATGACTAAATAAAGGTTGAATGAATATTCGCGCTGAGGTTGTTGTCAGAACGAGCTGATGACTCAACACGCAGCAGCCCCGACCCTGCACGCAGAAAGTCCCACCCCCCCCGCGAAAATCTCTGCTGGCGCTATGAATTCTGGGATAGCCTCCGTCTTGAAGGTTCCACGAATGCATCCTTCGATTTCGGCAGGAAGTAGGCCGCATTCCTCGGCCGCATGAGGAGGAGTCTTCGAATTGGGACAGTCCTCCGCGCGGGGCAATGACGTATGCGGCCGACAAATGCGCACTCATGAGGATGCAGCCCCTGAATTGAGACATAGCCAGAGCTCTAAAAAAAAAGTGCTAAAAAGTCTACATACCTGCTCTGACATGATTCCCAGTCGACATCTTCCTGCGTTTTATTAATTTTGTACTCCAACACGGTATTTAATAGTAGTTAAACCTTGCGGTCTGTCCATACAAACTAAAGAAAATAAATAAATAAATAACAGGAAGTTGCGGCAGTTGGAGGGTTGTGACAGCACTACACTGCCACCTATGGGTTCAGCATATTCTTTACAACGCTCTCTGGTGGAATAAAACGGGACATGTAGACAAACATTTTAAATATTCGAACATGTA
Source organism: Garcialebias charrua (assembly GCA_038048925.1). Taxonomy (NCBI): domain Eukaryota; kingdom Metazoa; phylum Chordata; class Actinopteri; order Cyprinodontiformes; family Rivulidae; genus Garcialebias; species Garcialebias charrua. The sequence goes on from JBBPBX010003753.1 coordinate 66,425, forward strand.
TGGACAGAGATTTTTTTTTTGCGCAAATATTCGTTTTTCAAACACCAGGCTATGTGTGTACAGGGCCTAAGATTAAAGGTAAAATCATGTGGAGGCAGAGTAGGCTTGCTTAAAAAGAAAGGTATTTAAGCCTTGTTTAAAGGCAACCAGTGACTGTGGAGCTCTCAGGTAGTCAGGGAGGGAGTTCCATAGGCGGGGGGCAGCCACACTGAATGCCCGGTCTCCCATGGTCCTTAATTTGTTCGTGGAATGTGAAGGAGATTACTGTTCTGTGATTGAAGAGACCGGGTGGATGAATATGGTGCAAGAATGTCCTTTAGATAATCTGGTGAAGTTCCGTGTAAGCATTGATGTGTAATGAGAGCAGTTTTGTACTGAATTCTGTAGGTGACAGGAAGCCAATGGAGGTTATGGAGAATGGGTGTAATATGTTCAAATTTACGAGCTCTCAATAAAATCCTTGCTGCACTGGATTATACTACAGTGTTTTTTGTAAAATGTAACTTCAAGTGAATGGATCTGACTGAGGACTGGAAAAAACACACACGCTCATATATAGCATGCAGTATATAACCATGCCCCTGCTATATCGTTTAATTTACTATTATTGGGATCAGCAGAGTAAAAAAAAAACACTCCTGCACTCTTTTACATAAACCCGTATAGGAAAAGTTTATGGAGGTCACAAAGCAAGAAGCAGAGGCATCTTCTAGAATAGTTGTGTCCAATCTTGGACCTCAAGGGCCACCATTCTGTATATTTTAGATGTCCCTCCGCTTTCACATAGCTGATTTAAATAGAATGGTGTTTAACAGGCTTCCGCACAACTTCAGGATATGTTGAAAAGGTAATTCAGGCAATAAATCAGGTGAGTTGAAACAGGAAAACAACTAAAGCATGCTAGATAGTGGATATCGAAGAACAGGATTGAACACCAGTTTTAGTAGATTTCAATTCTTTCCACCCCATTGAACATTTAGAAGGGAGTTTTGGAAATTTGATTCATTTTTCAGATTCTAAGCTCGATCCACTGGCTAAACACAGCTTAAGCAACTAGCCTACATATAATCTCAAAGTTCACTTGGATGTTAAACCATAAAAACATAGTTCAAGCCCTAACTCTGCCATAAGCATAACATTTGATGAAATGTTCATTCAGCTAGCTTAACTGACTTCATCGAACACCTTGAATACTTATGTACTATTGCTCACTACAGTGATGAAAGAAGCTATTGCAACGAAAGCAAAGCCGCACTGATAAACCTGCTCCATGCTCAATTCAATCTTGGCTGCACCAGAGCATTCAGTGTTGCAGAAATGTATTGAGAGAAAAATAGCATGCACAGCCAACACAAAGCAAAGCAGAGGTGAAGAGGAAAAAGCTGCTCAGGGCTACATCAGAACCAGAGAAGAATGAGAAGAGAAGTCAGAGGTGGTGTGGTGAGTGGGTTAAACATTGATTTCATCACGATCAAAATAACACAATAATATAGTCTTGTATGTTTTTGCTATGAGATAAGGGCACACATTAATGAACCTCTGAAGACCCATAGAGAGAGGAGACCCACAGCTCTGCTTGGTCAGACTGGGTTCACTGAGGCAGGGGTTAGAGGACAGAGGTTAGGGAAGAAAGAAAAAAAACTCTTCTGCTCCCTGTTGGGTCAGGTCTGGGCATTTATTTTTTATTGTTGTGTTTTCAGTGCTGAAAGTTCACCATAATGAGATGTCCAGAATTGGGTTGGAGGGGAAAATAACTTTGAAACGCCAGTTGCGGAAAGGTTTGTAAGAAATACTAAAATTAAAGAGGATGTTTGAAGAACACTAAAGGTTTTTAAGAGTCCTTTAGGAACAGCAATATCTGGAATTAACAATATTGTTCGAACGCTGAAAGACAGTTGATACACAAATGCACTCACTGGCCACTTAATTAGATGCACCTTGCCAGTGCTCACCCCCCGTTTTGCTTTCAGAACTGTTTTAATTATCGATGTCATCAAGTTGTTGGAAACAATCAGAAATGTTGGTTCATATTGACATGATCACACAGTTGATGCAAAATTGTCAGTTTCTCATGCATGACGTGAAGCTCCTGTTCCACCACACCCCAAAGGTGATAGAATGGATTGAGATGTTGTGGGTGTGTAGGCCGTTGGAGTTCAGTGAATCAAGACTCATCAGCGTATGACTTTTGTTTCTATCTTTTGAACTACGGTAATTTTGATGAGTCTATGTGAATTACGTATAGCTTCACTTTCCTATTCTTAGGAAAAAAGTCAGCAGTGGTCCCTGGTGCAGTCTTCTGTTGCTGTAGCCCATATGCGTCAAGGTTTGACATGTTGTGTGTTCAGAGAAGGTATTCTGCATATCTTTGAGTGGTTATTTGAGCTACCGTTGCCTTTTTATTATCTCAAACCAGCCTGCCCATTCTCTTCTGACGTCTGGCATTAACAAGACTCTGTCATTTTGCCATTTTTGGACCAATCTCTTTAAAGGTTAGAGATGGTTTCGTGTAAAAATCCTAGTAGATCAGCAGTTACTGAAATACTCGGATCAGCCTGCCTTGCACCAACAATCATGCCACATTTAACCACTTAAAGTACATTATTCCCCCCATTCTGATGCACAGTTTGAACTTCAGCATGTTGTCCTCACCATGTCTACATGCCTAAAGACACTGAGTTGATGCCATGTAATTGGATGATAAGCTATTTGTGTTAACAAGCAATATAGCAGGTATACTTAATAAAATGCATGGCGAGTATAAAAATAGGCTATATTCCCTCAGGCTATAACATCTCAGTGGCCTAGACAAGTTCCTTGTTTTTTTTTTACTGTTACATAAAAAGCAACACAATGCGTGCACTAACAGTAGGTGAAACAAACTCTGATGATGATCTGAGCCTTGGACGGGAAACACTGTTACTGCATTTCACTGCATTGCATCATCATGTTTAATAAAAATGACACAGTAATCCTCCTTGTGCACGAGAGACTGGGTATGCTGGGTATGCTTACGCAGTGCAATCTTTGCCAAGTGCAGACGGTTGACCCAGGAAATCTTACTAAGGGGGTTGGGAGTGTTGAAGACCACCATGAAACTAACGGGTCGCCCGGACCTACAGGAGAACACACACACACACACAAACTTAGGCTCAGGACGCATGCACATATGGATTGAAACACCAATTCAGACATGTTGGTGGAAAATAAAACACAGATACAAACACAATGTAATACATGCATAAATTAATTTTGATTTGATTCTGTTCTGTTCAGCTCAGTTGAATACAGTACAGTTCCGTCTCATCCCATGTATGGCTGTAAAAATACATTTATTTTTATCTATTAGTCTACTTAGAAACCATCCAGATGACCTGACTAAACATTGTTGGATTTTACACCTGGATTACTGAGCAAGGACTTTGGTGTTTTGAACCAGTTTGACATGACTGTCGACGAGGGAGAGGGCCGGCACTGGAGGAGAGGGCGTGCCCCAGAGGCCATCTTAGCACCAACAGAACTGTTTTTTTCCCCCACTTTGGAGTAGACTGTTGGGGGAGAAGCAGTTTTGTTTGGTATTTCCTCAGACTGATGAAGCCTTTCGGATGGAGGTCGAAACATCTCAGCACAAAAAAAGAAACCGTCCAGACGACCTGATGAACATTGTTGGATTTTATACCTGGATTATTGAGCATGGACTTTGATATCTATTAGAAAAAAAAAATGTTTTTTGAGGTTGCCTTGATAATGTAGCCCACTCATTATCTAATCTCTATGATAAAAAAACATTTTTAAGTGTCATCATAAAACTACAAATACCACCCCCATTGTCTAGGACAATTCCATCACAGGCGGTGTTTCCTATTACAGTATCGGACAACCTTTGTTCTCCATACAACAGTGGAAGCCTGTTTGTTGTAAAAGTAAACCAAGTCACTAATTAATTTAGTTTTGAAACAAAGAGTTACTTAAACCTTTTGACAAGAAAATGAAAATCCAACTCTGAGCTAAAACAAAAGCTACAGACAGAACCAGCTTGCTAAGAACGGACATGTGGGTAAATTATAACACGTCCGTATTTTGCCAACAAGCAATGTTTTTTTAAAGCTGAAACCTGCAGGAAAAATATCCTTAAACAGCCTATTTTCCTGACAAACTGCAGTGCGCCGCAGAGTGAGGAGAGGAGGGAAAGTGTCGCTACAATTAATGTTTGTTCCGTTAGAAACCTTAACCAGCTGTGGCTTCATTGTTTTGGACAAAACCTTTTGTAAGGACAACAGTGGATAAGCACAAATCAAGAAAATGGGGGTTGAAAACCCATAAAGCCTCTGTATTCGTGGTGAGTCATGACGCAGTGAGAAAAATCAGGGACAAGAGCGCTGCAGGACGCAGGAGGAGGCCACAGGCAGTTTTTACTGCAAATAGAATTATAATTAAAATAAGTATATTTGTTTAATTGGTCAATCTGTGTTCAACTGCTCATAGTCCATTCTAAAACAGCTGCCATGATGTGTTACAGTGGAAATTAACTGTCTGTAAGGACACTCAAAGATTTATTTTTTGACAGTGGGTGTGGGGTGTTCTTTATACAGCTGCCTACTGACTACTGTGATTTTACTTAAAATAAATATTCCCCTTGTAATTTTTAACTGCATTTTTTTTTTTTTTTTTTAAATGAGAACATTTTTTACAGAAATTGTTACTGAACAAATAAAACATTCAGATATTTAATGAGCCATAAAACAGCAGCAGTATCCTACAGTGGCCATTGTTTAAAATTGAAGACAATTATTTATGGTATCCCTTTCAAACAAACCCTACTCGTTTTTTTTTTTTTTACACATTAAACCCTACTATATGTGGCCTATAAACACTGAGATATGAATTAGCTCTTGAATTAGTTGCAAATATATATATTCTCTGTGTGTCAAAAGGCATTCCCCTTTGGTCTGTAGATATAAAAACATATCTCTAATAAGTTACACAAAATATTTAGGAAGGAAAACAAGTTATCTTGGTTGGTCTCTTGTTTTTACCATGTGACAAATAATTTTTGCATTTTTTATTTATTTCATACATACGTCTTAGTCCCATTTGAAAATAAAGGTAAACATATTTGCAACATTACCTCTCATTTACTATAAAAAGACAGAAAGAAAATGTATATTTAATTACATAAATGTATGATTTTGACACGCTAAATGTCCATAAGCAAACTACATTAAGCTGATCCAGTAAAGCAGGATATTTTTCATGTACAGTACTTTGGGTGAAAACTGAACCGCCAGTCTTTGATTGGAAGTCAACCTACCTCATTATTGTTCTTCTTTAATTAAAGGTCGGTGAGTGCAGTTGGTTTTGATTTATTGTACAATAAATTCCAATAGTTACCTGTTTCCAAGGCAAAACATTCATTCTTTCACTTTTCATGCCACACGACAAAACACATCAGATTTCATTTACGTGTTCAGTATTTGTGGCCTTGTCTTGCTTTCAAGCCAGGTAAAAGACTTATTGATTTAAAGCAACTTTTCTTCAGGAAAATGTTTGTGCAAAATAAATATGCACCCTCAGTACCTAGTCTTCTTCTTCTTCTTACGGCTTCTCCCTGCATCAGAGGTCACCACAGCGAACTAGTCACACAAAGACTTGGCAATTGTTTTTATGCCGGATGCCCTTCCTGACACAACCACAGACCACGAGCTACCACAGCCCTCTGTGTGGAGCAGAGAGCTGCTATCTAGGGTTCCCAGGGGAGCAGATGGTGTGGGTTAAGGGCCTTGCTCAAGGGCCCAGAGTGGGGCAGATGAGGGCGGAGACAGGTGTGACTGCTTCACTTATCCCACCCACATTTTTGATGTTGTCGGTACCGGGGCTTGAACCGGCGATCTTCCAATCACAAGCTCACCTTCTTAACCTCTGCGCCACCACTCCCACACACCCACCACGTTAACATATGTGAAATTATTATTTGTAATTGCATGTATGCTTTGACGTGGCTTGTTTAAAAGCCTTAATTTGTTGCTGGCAGTGTCATTCTGTCATTCTTCAGTTCTGGCTTTTGTTTTTTTCCTTTTACTTTCACACATGTGAGATCTGGTCTCCAACTGTGCCAAAGCTTGATTTGGCTCCAACTGATCAGAGCCTCGACTGCTTGTGCCAACAAAGCCCACACATTAGTCCCTCCCCACCCCCCACCCCCCACCCC
>JBBPBX010003754.1:22302-43089 GCA_038048925.1 Garcialebias charrua
AGTATCTGGCCTTCTTGGAGTCCTTGGCAGGAGTGTTGGAAGTTGCACCAGCTGGGGACTCCTTTATTCTGGTGGAGGACTTCAATGCCCACGTGGTTAATGACAGTATGACCTGGAGGGGCATGACAAGGAGGAACAGCCTAGCCTATCTGAACTTGAGTGGTGTTCTGTTGTTGGACTTCTGTGCTTGTCATAGTTCGTCCATCATGAACACCATGTTCGAACATAATGATGTCCATAAGTGCACTTGGCACTAGGACGCCCTAGGTCGTAGATCAATGATTGACTTTGCAGTTGTGTCATCTGATTTGCGGCTGTTTGTTTTGGACACTTGGGTGATGAGAATAGCTGAGCTGTCAACTGATCACCACCTGGTATTGGGTTAGATCAGATGACGGGGAAAGATGCAGAACAGACCTGGTAGATCCAAACTTGTAGGGCGAATTTGCTGAGAATGTCCGGCAGAAGAACCCATCAGAAATATCTTCAACTCACACCTCCAGGAGAGCTTTATCCGCATCCCAGCTGAGGTGGGGGACATTGAGTCAGAGTGGGCCATGTTCTACACCTCAGTTGTTGAAGTGGCTGCCTTGGGCTGAGATGGTGTAGGGGCAAGGCAGCCGACTTGGGACCTGAAGGTCCTGGGTTAGATCCCCGGTCATTGCACATCTCGTGGTGTCTCTGAGCAGGACACCTTATCCTCAGTTGCTCCCTGGGCGCTTTCCATAGGTGCCTACTGTTCCACTTGGTGGTGGATGGGTTAAAAGCAGAGGGCCAATTTGGCCATGGTATGGGAACATACAATGACATATATAACACTGTTAGTGCTTCTCGCGGTGGCCATCCTCAAACTCAATGGTGGACACCCTGGGCTAGGGAGGTTGTCAAGCTGAAGAAGGAGTCCTATTGATCCTTATTGGCTGGTGGGACTCTGGAGGCAGCTGAGGAGTACTGGAGGGCCTTGGCTGTTGCTGAAGCAAAAGCTCGGATGTGGGAGGAGTTTGGTAAGGCCTTAGACTTAGATAAAGATTCTCGGTAAGCTGTGAAGAGATTCTGAAAAACCATCAGGCGGCTGCTGAGGGGAAAGCAGCTCTTTACTAACAATGTGTTCAGTGAAGGTGGGGTGCTGTTGACCTCAACCAGTGATGTCATCAGGAGGTGGAAGGAATACTTCTCGAACCTTCTCGGTCCCACCAGCATGTCTTCCATGGAGGAAGCGGAGTTGGACGGACTTTGGAGTTGGTCTGTCCATAACCGGGGCCGAGGTCATCAAGGTACAGTAGTTAAAAAGCTCCATAGCAGCAGGGCTCTGGGTGTGGATGAGATTCACCCTGATTTCCTTAAGGCTCTGGATGTTGTGGGGCTGTCTTGGTTGACATGCCTTTGCAACATCACATGGACATCAAGGGCAGTGCCACTGGATTGGCAGACTGGGGTGGTTCCCCTCTTCAAAAATGGGGACTGGAGGGTGTGCTCTAATTACAGTGGCATTACTCTCCTTAGCCCCCCTAGTCAGGTCTATTCAGGGCCACTTGAGAAGTGTGTCCGATCGTTGGTCGAACCTCAGATCCAGTAGGAACAATGCGGGTTCCATCCTGGCCTTAGAATACTGGACCAGCACTTTACCCTGACTAGGGTCCTCAAGGAGTCATGTGAGTTTGCACATCTAGTCTATAGGTGTTTTGTGGACTTGGAGAAGGCATTCAATATTGTTCCTTGGGGTACACTGTAGGGGGTGCTTTATAAGTATGGGATTGGGGGCCCGGTGTTATGGGCTGTTCAGTCCCTATACAAGTGGTGTGAGAGTTTGCCTTGCATTGTTGGTAGTAAGTCCCTTCAGGGTGGAAATTGGACTGCACCAGGGCTGCCCGTTGTCACTGTTTATAACGTTTATGGATCGTGGCCTCAGGATTCCATCTCTTCCTCTTTGCAGATGATATGGCCCTGTTGGCGTCACTGTGCTATGATCTTCAGCTCTCACTGGAGTAGTTCACAGCTGAGTGTGAAGTGGCTCGGATGAGAATCAGCACCTCCAAATCTGAGGTCATGGCAGTGGTGTAGTCTACGCGATACTCGGTATACGGAGTATACCCACTAGAAAAGCTTAAGAATTTCAGTATACCCACTTAAAAGTGCCCAGTGATACATGACATAATAGCACATGTCATTAACACGCTAAACGCTTCTGTAACAATCTATCGGTATGCAGAGCTTTGCTTTGATACAGTTTTATAAATTATATAACATGTTTTTAATACAAAGCCAACTGTTTTACAAAGTTTGTTGTACATTTATTAAAGTATAAGCATCAGAGAAATTTGAAAATGTTCAATATGCTTAAAAATCTAAATACATTGACCATTACAGTACATTGTACTAACCAGTGTACAAAGGTTTCTAAGCACAGTATACCCACTACAAATGTGTTGACTACACCACTGGGTCATGGTCCTCATTTGGAAAAAGGGGGATTGATCTCTTTAGGTCAAGGGTGAGGTTCTGCCTCAATTGGAGGAGTTCAAGTATCTTGGGGTTTTGTTCATGGGTGATGAAAGAATGGAGCATAAGATTGAGAGATGGATTGGTGAAGCATCTGCAGTATTACAGACTCTGTACCAGTCCGTTGTGGTGAACAGGAAGCTGAGCTGTAAGGCACAACTCTGCTTACTGGTCGGTCTATGTCCCTACCCTCATTTATGGTCACAAGCTCTGGGTAGTGACCGAAGAATGAGAATACGGACACAGGTGGTTGAAATGAGTTTCCGTCGCAAGGTAGCTGGACTCCTTCTTAAGGGCGAGGCATAGCTCCGCGCTAGCGCGAGGCCACGCGGCGCCACGCTGTGTGAGCTCCGCTTGCACAAGCCTTTGAACGCTCGCGCGAACGCGCCAAGCTCAAATTTTACGACCGCTCACGCGCGCGCGGTGTCTCACAATAAACTGCCCTGGTGGCGGACTGTTTTGTATGACACACAAATGAATTAAATTCCTCTTCTTTATCGCTGATCGGGCCTTTTCTTTTGTTTTTTTGCCAAAAGTCAAGTGATCGCTTGAAGCGGTCACCATTCACTTCCTCCTCCGATGAGGAGGAATGAATGAACTTGTCACGAGTGAACTAAACTCATGTCCAACGTGGATGCGCAGGTTCTAAACATTTCCTGGTGTGCTTGTCTGCTGTGTGGGTTGAAGGACCAGCGCTCCCTGTTTTAATTTTAATTTTTAGGACTTTTTTATTAACATATAAACACAGAACAAAGCTGCACAGCCCTCTGCCTTTTCTTCTCAGACCCGACATTCTTCTCAGACCCGACCTGTCAATCAAATCAGTAGGCTGTCAGCAAATGACCAATCAGCGACCTCAATTTGTCCCCGTAGCTAAACGCTCCGCCCTGCTTCTGCTCAAATGACATCAAGTATTTGGAGCGAAAACGTTGGAGCCACACGCTGCTTCACGCTGTGCTCTGCTGTGAACCCCCCACGCGCAGCACACACGCGCAGCACACACGCGTGGCGCGGCGCTCGGTCCAGCGCGGAGCTCTGCCTCGCCCTTTAGAGATAGGGTGAGAAGTTCACTGCTGCACCTCCACATCAACAGGAGCCAGTTGAGGTGGTTCGAGCATCTGGTAAGGATGCTCCCATGGTGCCTCCCTAGTGAGGTGCTTTGGGCATGTCTGAATGGGAGGAGACCCAGGGGAAGACCCAGGATACACTGGAGAGACTATATATCTCAGTAGACTTGGGAATGCCTTGAAATCCTTCCAGAAGAACTGGAAGAGGGGGCTGTGGAAAGAGATATCTGGGCCTCCCTGCTCAAGCTGCTGGCCCTATGACCCGACTTTGGAACAAGCAGAAGATAATGGATAGATGTATGGATAATGGATTAATTTTAGAATTTATCTTCAACAGATAACCAAAGATACTTGAACTCCTCCAATTGAGGCAGAACCTAACCCTCGACCTAAAGAGAGCAATCCACCAATTGTCCTTCTGAAACTCTTTGCACATTTATTGCTCTAAAATCATGACAAAACTTCACAGCTAAAAACATAACTAACTTTCTGGCCTATTTACAAGCTCTTAAGTGACTGTAATTCCTGTCCTGTACATGTACATCTAAAATTTGAAAAGACATTTACACGTTTTAACCGAAGATTTGTGTAAATATGGAAAGGCATGCCTTTTGTTGGTTGAGGTGATCCATCAACAACTGGATATCGTTGATTTTAACCGTCTGAAGGGTGTCCTGCCGTTTCCTGGCATTGTCTATCCAGTGATCCAGGGAAGTTTTGTTTTGTTGATACTGTGTCAGCTGATTCTTCTGTTTGTCCAAGTCCCACATTCTGAGGTGGAAAAAGGAAGAGGAAGGGGTGGAAGGATGCATTAGTGTTTTTACGAACAATGACAACAACATACCCATTTTAACTGAGCAGCCTGCTGCACCTGTTATCAATCTGGGTTTGGATGCGACGCCAGCGATCCCCCATCTGGTTCACTAGTTCTGAATATTTGGACAAATCAACATCACACTTGTGGTAGGGCTCTGAAATCTGACTGTTAAAGTGCAAAGCTTTAGCCAGCTCAGAGTCCATAGATGTCAGCAGGTCTCTTCTTTGTTCCAGTTCGTTCTTCATGTGCTTTAATATAAATAAATAAAAACAATAAGGTTGTTTTAGTTACATCCAAACAAAACTGTTTATAATAATAAATAACAAGATTAAAAAGCTTTTTTTTTCTGTTCAATTCCCCCATAACTGTGAACCCAAATAATCCAAACTCAAATCAGATGGCTTTCAACTAGTAATTTAATTGGTTGTGTTTTAAGTCAAAGGTGGAAAAAAATGTAGTGCAAGTATATATTGTGGCAAAAGTAGAAAAATGTTCTTGAACTACTCATACTTCCAAACTCCAATAGACAGTTTGCTGTTATTAGCTCAGAGTTTACAATTGCAGCGGGATGCAAAAACTGAATGGTTTTTAAACTATAAAAATGTGTTTTTGTTTATTGGTTTATAAATGTTTTTGGCTTTTTGCTAAACTAATACATACACAAGTAAAAATCTGTAAAATTTATATTAAAAAGAAAAAATAGACTTATAAACCATATGTATTTGAATTATACTGTACATGTATATGGACTTTAAATATAACACGTCAAATAGTACAGTGCATTATGTATAATTCCGTATTATGGTAGCTAAAATATAGCTGTATATGGAAATTAGTCTGAAAATATTTTACAAAGATTTTAAACTGTGAGATGCATTGAAATATCAAAAATAAGTATTGTAATGTGGAGGAAACATTAAATAGTGACTAAAACCTTGAGTGCGCTCTGGTGGTTTTCCAGTTCCAGAGGGTCCAGAGAGCTGGTGTCCTTCTCAGTTAGACGAGCCTCATGGACTTTAATGACATCCTCTGCCTGAAGAAGGCTTTGAAGCAAGGCCTTCAGAGCAGCCAGTCTGTTATAGAAACAGGCATCACATTAGAACAGGCAAATAAGCTGACTTTGGTTTTTAGTGAATAAATGGGTACATTTAAAAAAGGTGGTCTAAAATGCTTGACCTTTGGATGTAGGCCGAGTAGAGACCCTGCAGGCCTCCCAGTTTCTGGTTGATGATTTCCAGTTCAGAGCGCAGAAACTTGGCCTGCTCCGAGTCTGCAGGCACCCCCTTTAGCTGTTTTATAATCATCTCTCTCAGGCTGAGGTAATCATCATGAATTGACTCCAGATCTTGATGCACACCCTGCAAATAAATATTAAAAATAACATTCAGACAAATGAGAAAATGATGCCGTTTTACTTGAACAAGTCTTTTAAAAGTTGATTGAAATTGTCTGCTGTGTTGTGATCAACTCTATAAAGAAACTTAAATGAAACTTGTAGAAATGCAAGGTGTCGCACCTGCATCTTCTGAATGTGCACAGTGCACGTGTGTACACTGTTGTCCCCCAGGGGAATGTGGAGATGACTGTTTAGGCCAGATTCAGCCAACTCCAGGCGGCGTCGAAGTTCTTGCAGATTGCTGAGCAGTGAGAGGCTGATGGTTGATTTGGTTGAGGTGGAAGGGGATGAAGTGGAGGTGGCTGAAGTGGCCGAGGTGGAGGTGGCTGTGGTGGAAATGATTTGAGGTGGTGGCTTTCCTTTGGTCACTGGAGTCTGGATGACCTTTATTGTGTCTGTAGTTTCAGTAATCACCTCTTCTCCTCCAGTAACTACTTCCCCTTTAACTAGTGGAAGATTTAAGAAAGCATTCATATGTGTTTCAGTCTCTACTGCTGATCACAAAAAGGTCTCGTATAAAACATCTAGATATCTTAATAACTTCTTGTGCAATAAGATTCATCACCTGCACCATCATGCAGCCCAAAAGTCATGATCATGCAAACTGCTTTCAAAACAGACTATTTAAGACCAGAATATTTTTAATAAATCTATTTTTGTTAGTAAGTTATACTACCAAAACGTGTTGGATTAAATAAAAAAAATCAATATGAAAACAATTTATACTCACTGTATGTAGGCAGCTGGATGATCAGTGTATCGTAGTGCTGTTGGGCTTTGTCAAATTGACCCTGAATGTTTTTCCTTTCCTCTTCTCCAAACATATCAGAACCTTGACTGGTGCGCAGGAACTCCTGGTAGTGAGTCTCCAATCTTTTGATGATGCTGCGGTACTCATCAGGACGCATGTTAGAAAGCTGCCAGATAATTGGGGTTGGTTACAATAAGCATGAGACACTGAAGGAGAGTTCAACTTTACCGACAGTGATCCAGTAAAATAATAGAAACAGAAACGACCCCAAGTTTAATTTTATGATTTAAAGGGAGTACCACGTGATTTCTTACCATACTGAGAGTGAGGGAGTTGATGTAATTGAGATCTTTAAGGCAGTACTGCCATGAGATGAGACTTTTGATGTTGATGTAGAGCTGATTCCAGATGCCAAGTATGGCTTCATAATACTGCTCATTTCTGAAAACAGGAAAGACATTTCAAAGGTTATTTACTCTGGACATAAAAATAAATGGCAAAAATTAGTACGCCACATTCTTTCTATTCTGATATATTAAAACAAAACACCAAAAAACAAGATTATCAACTGTTAAAACTAGGGATGCACCGATCCACATTTCTTACTTCCGATCCGATACTTAAATCTGGGTATCAACCGATACCGATACTTTCCAATCCGGTTCAGGTATATGAGGCTGTAATAATGAATTTTTTTGAACTGTGACTACTGTCTTAACATTGTGTGAGTTAAACCCAATGAAGACACTCTGGGCCTCACAACAGGAAACCCAAACTTTAACAGCACACAAGAGGCAGGTCTATATCACAGACGTCCTTCTCACTCATGGTGCAGCTGGAAAACTAAAATACCGCTAAGCATTATGGGAAAGACAACAAAATCCACTCCCGTAGTGGTTAAGGGGAGTGGACTGTGTTGTCTTTCCCATAATGCTTAGCGGTTTTTCAGTTTTCCAGCTGCACCATGAGTGAGAAGGATGTCTGTGATATAGACCTGCCTCTTGTGTGCTATTAAAGTTTGGGTGTTTCCTGTTGTGATGCCCAGAGTGTCTTCATTGGGTTTAACTCACACAACATTAAGACAGCAGTCACAGAATATGGTGAAACACAAGTGCTCTTTGAAGCTTGTAGTAATATAGACCCTCATCTCTGACCTGGATTTACACCTTTTCACATCTCTCTGAAACTCCGAGTGGTACACTTCTCCTGAGGCTCTCAAGGAGACAAGTGGACACTATTTTATTACATTTATTTGAATCAAAACACATATTATTTCAGAAGAGACTTACTTTAATTTTTGTTAATTCAAATGTCATCAAATGAATAACCTTGTTATTAGCAAATTTTATTTCAAAATGTTATTCATGAAGGATTTCTCCTCTCAAAACTTGCAAGTGAAGATAAAGTGACACTTTATCTCGTTCAGTTAGCTTAAATTCAGGACATCACCACACCCAGAGACTTTTGTTTTTGTCCTACTTAAATAATCAAGATGAATAATATCTGTTTTTGCCATTATCATTAATAGGTTCCATATGTGATGCTGTAATGACGTTGTCTTAATCAAACCAACAGATCAACAGTGTTGTTAATGAAGTTAAGACAGTTTTAATCAACTTTTATCATAAATACTGGCATCTTAAAAACTAACTCTTTACATTTCTGACATGAACTAATCTATTGACCTTCTGACACGCTCTGATGTCACCCTCAGTTGCTCCTGGCTTCACAGGCCCAATCAGAAAGAGCTACGTTTTCTGGGTCAAGTCGGCCTTAAAAGAGCTCCGACTTCCTGTTTTCCTTTAGTCTGCGGATGAAATTAGAATGTGAGCTTTCATCTAAGAACTGATTGAACGTCTGTCTGAACGCCAATGACACGTCATCAGTTGAAGTTCATAGCACTGCTGGCTATGAGTCCGTTTTTGAGCTCTAAGCTCTATTTCAACGAGTGTTTCCATCCAAGAACACTTTTATTCTGAAAAACCAACCAGGACGTGCCGCCTTTTCTGCCATTCAGAGCGGACGCAGAAGACGCTGAAAGGTAACCTCTAAGGCTGGTCTGCCTCTCTCACTCGGACATCAAGGAAATTCCGTTCTTGACTGACCGTCTGGCCAGGTAAAGAGTTGTCAATGTTACCAGCGTACCTGTGTTTAGCCGAAGAGTCGCATGGAAAGTGTCATTCTGGTTGAATTTCATTCCTCCCCTAAGTCATAGCGACTTCCCTCCTCTTTTCCATTTTTCCTCCTTCTCATGCTAAAAACTTCCCTTTAAACTTTATATCTTTTGCCAGCAACAACTACGGTAAGTTAAAAGTGCCTGCAGAAATAAGTAAATGTCGTCTTTTACTTGTCTGTTGTATCTAAATTTTGAATCTGTCTACAGTTAAGTTATATGAAATTTAATCAGAGCCAATCCTTATATGAATTTTTGATGTAATTTAATGATTTGTTAATTAAATGATTCAGTTCATAAATTGACGTTTCATGTCTTTACATCTCTCGTCTGGTCACAATTTATTGGTTAGATCCTGAAAAGAGAGAACCCGTTAGAATAAATGCTAAGAATGTGGGTCAGATAAAATCTACTCACTCTTTCATTTGGACTATTGTACAGTCAGGAAAACTGACTAGTGCATACATATTACAAGCTGGATCGGAAATATCGGCAGGTTGGATCGGAAAATCCGATACTTAAATTATGCTGGTATCGGATGCCGATACCGATACTGGATCGGATCAGCCCCATCCCTAGTTAAAACCTGATTTTAACTAATTTGATGTTTGCTTGTCTACATCAAAATGATCCTTACTTGTTGGCAAGTCCGATGCTGAGTGGGTTTGGAGGTGGGATGAGCAGGCACACGGAGGGAATGGACATGTCGAGACCTCCAGGTCCCGTCACAAGCCACTTGCTGCGCTGCGAGTTGTCTTTCAGAATGCCCTCATTCCCTTTTAATATTCCCTTCTGAAACACAAAATACTCCACTGAGTTACACTTGAGACATTTCTCTTCATACTCAGAGTCTGTTTATGTGTGTATGATTGAAAAGAAAGAAATCACATGTCCCACCTGGTCCTGTTTGAAGTCACATAAAGCCTGAACCATGATAGGGCTGCTGGTCTTCTCCTCGGGGTTGCGAGGTTTCAGTCTGACAATGGACTTTGACTTGGTGACCAGACTCTGGACCTGTCTCTTGTTTTCCATGATCCGTTGTTTCTCTAACTGTGTTTAAAAGAAAACAACAACAATAGCAGAATACTTTTATAGAGTTTAACTAAGTGATTTGCACAGTATCTTGGACAACTCCATTATTTTATTGGTCAAAACTCAATATAACTGCAGACATGCACTTCATTAAAAATGTTCTACCATAATTATCAGACGTGGATTCTCCACAGCCCTTTCACCTAATACAAAAGTTAGTTTATCTTGTGCACCTTTACAGCTGCAGGGAACAAAACAAAGGTATGTGCTGCACCTGACAGTAATAGTGAATAATTATACCTCCAGGTTTTTCAGGAGTTCAATGAGGTTTTCCATTGGCGTGCTCTTGTCACAGACAAACTTGTTTCTGATTGTTTCATGTTGTTTCTGAAGCTTTGCATAAGTTTCATTCGCCTCCTTGAAAAACTGATAATGGACATTGAAAGAGTAAGTTTACCTGAGGAGATACAGGATTTTAATCAGACAAAAGATCAGAGTGGGATACTAACCTGGCTGTAGGCAGCGTTCTCCTTCAAATGGACATGGATGCACTTAGTGATCTGGAGAAGCCAGCTCCACTGGGTCTGTAGAGTGTCCATGTAGGCCTGAGGGAGCACACAGTCAGTACAAAACCCAAGAAAACAGACGGTTTCAGATAAAGTCAGAACTCCACAATACATTACCTCAATCTTATCTGAAGCAGGATGGCTGTTGCTCAAGAGGCCACCCGCTTTCAGCTTCAGTTTGTTCAGGTCCTTCTCCTTCTCCTCCAGGTCCCTCATCAGCCTCTGTTGGATAAACAAAAATCAAAGACCCGCACTGTTAACAACCATTAGGTGTAAATTTAGAAAGAGCTCAGTCAGAGGTTCTCACAGAGTAGCTCTCCTGCTTCTTGGGGATGTACTGGTCGATGTTCTTGTCTCCCCAGTCAAACACAAGCTCCTCCTCCTCTCTTTCGTTCACCCACATGATGGCTTGAAAGATGTCATCAATGATGTTCTGAAGCTCCCGGAGCTGATTTGTGCGACTGTGGGACATTTTCTGTTGCAAAAATAAAGCAAATTTAAGAATGTAATAAACAAAAAACAAACAAACAAAAAAAAAAGGTAATAATGGAATAAACTCCAGGATTTGACTAAGTCTTCCCAAAAGAGCATTGATCTACCTGCAGGGTGTCCCATTCTTGTTCCAGGTGGGAGAGGTGAAACTTATCACCCACTGACATCTAAAAAGGAAAAGTATCAGGCTTTAATTGACATCTTGTGTAGACACATACTCTTTAAAAAGCCCCCCCCCCCAAAAAAAAATAAAACCGAGACAACAGTGAACTAAGGTAAAAACAGAAAGCTTACCAGTTCATTTTTAGCACGGTCTACTTCTTGGCTTCTTTGGATGGAGCTGTGAAACTTGTTGTGGGCTGTGATTTGGTTGTCTATGGCGCTGGAGTCATCTCCCCATGGAGCAGTCTCAATGATACGCTATAAGATACAATACAACAGCTAAGTGCCTTTTTTATTGTTTTTAAGACAACAAATTATTGAACATGGCCACATCTGAAAGAACATCATTTCCAAAACTCCAGATTGTACCGCTCTGTTTTGATGTAAAGTCACTATTTTTTACTAGTGGCCGCTATTTTGCAGCATGTATAAAAATCACTACCAAAGGAATTGAATAGGTAGTGATTTCATAACAAAAACAATAATTGTGAAAGTAAAAGTGATTGTTTTTGCTCTATTTACAAGTTTCTTCAGTCTTTCATTAGACTATGCAAATGTTGCTAATTATGGGATATTTCTTTAAAGCTGCTATATGTAATTTCTGGAACACGCTGGAACGTAGGAACATTTTGAACAGACACGTTTCTGGTCCCTCCCCCTCAGAGCCATATATGGCTCTGCTCCCTCTTGCTCTCTGTGAAATTCAGCTCTGCTTCCGAATGCTCCGCCTCCACTGCATGTCCTGTCAGCCGCTGCGAAGTTCTGTGTTTATATGTTAATAAAACGTTCTAAAAAATAAAATAAAAACAGGGAGCGCTGGTCCAGCACACCAGAACACCATGAAATCTGCAGAGCCGCAGCCACGTTGGACATGAGTTTAATTCGCTCGTGACAAATTCATTCATTTCCTCAATGTTTCTGTCATGAGTCAGTGGAGGAGGAAGCGATCACTTGACTTTTGGCAAAAAAACAAAAGAAAAGTCCAGATCAGGGATGAAGAAGGGGAATTTAATACATTTGTGTCACATACAAAACAGTTTTGCATCGCTTTGCAATTATTTCAAGGAGAACCTGTGCAGCAACTCTGTTTTCATTGGCTGGTTAAAAACTCTGTTTTCATTGGCTGGTTAACGGTGGGCCACTGTGGCTTTTTAGAAATGCTTTTAGAGAAGCAAGGGGACTATAGTTTTTTTCAGAGATTACTTTGTCTAACAGTCTGTCAGGAGATAGTGACAGAGTGAAGAAATATGTTAAAAATATATTTTTAGACAACTTACAGACTGCACTACAGAACTGCAGACTGCACCTTTAATGAGCTTCTGCCTCCAACTCTTTGTCTTTAGTTTATTTCCTCTAGGTGTCAGCATATAATCATTAGGCTATTCTTAAACAGGGAACTATTCCAACTATGCCCTTCCTTGTTTGCAGCCCTCCACTTTGATAGGAGATTTGCCAGCAAATAACCTCAGCCCGTCCCTGTTCTGTACTCTGCATTTTTTTCACCCCGTCTCTCGCAAAGTTTTTGTTCTCTCGCCACTCCCTTTTCCCTCAAGAATTCATGCCTGCAGCTACAAACGAAAAGTCAAAATGCTGCGAACAAAGCGAACATCTGACTGTCAAATAGCAACCGACCAAGTCACCCTTACAACGTCTGTGTGATCAAAAATGCAAATTCAGCGGTAGGCAATCGTGTAGTATTTATTTAGTTCATACTTTAAAAAGTAGAAACTGTGAAGTGTGTGGTAACAGTATAAACATGATTGATGAGATTCAGATGGGTGAGGCTGACGGTGGTGACAGAATAACAGGGTGTGTTTCTGGGAAGGTGGAGTATGCGAGTATAGAAGGGCGTTTTCCCATGACAGTGCTAGAGGTCGAATGAGTTGCTCAAAAGAGAGTGTAACATATCACACTTCTTTACTCCTTTCTCTTTAACTCCTGTTTTCTCTTCGCTGCCTCCCTCTGCACTTTAAAACCCTCCCTGAAATGACAAAACTCTCTCCGTCCACGCATTTTCTTTTATCCCTCCTGCATTTCTATTGGCCTCTTTCATTCTCAGGTCAGGTTTTGGCTGGAAGCCCGGACGGTTTCAGTTACATTAGGGTAGGATAAGTGATAGGGTGAATGCGTCACCTCCTCCACCTCTCACGGCGCACTAGTTTGTCGACTTTTATTCTCATGCAGGTACGAAAACTCAGCCAGGACATAAAAGTTAATCATTGTTTGAGCTCCTTTTTATATAACACGTACTGTACTGGTGGCGCCCATAGTAAATGCATCCAATGAAGATTCCAGTTACGGAAGCATTCATTTTCCTATTGTTCGTAATAGCAAGGACGACTGAAAACATTTGCCAGAGGAGTTTTATTTGACTCGTTTTGTGTAGAGATGCCTTTAAGTCAAACAGAGCAGCAACCTTTTGCAGACGATGGTTTTATGTTCTTAATAAGTTCACCTTTTGTTGGGCGATCCATGCCATGGCATTGTTGAAGACTCTCTCCCCGTCACTGCCCACGCTGACTCGCTTCCCTCTCATAGTTCCAAAGCCAGCAAGTTTCTGCTGGGTAAGAGCGTGCCACTGCTGTAACCGGTCAACACTGTGCAGATGTACAAACGGGGAAAACACCCAGTAAATCTTCAAAAGTGGAACACTAATCGAGCTGCTTGAAAGCACTTTTAGATCCAAAGTCCGGTAAATGCACAAAGAACGGCTGTGTTATTGGCTTACGTTCTGAAAACATCATTTGGTATACGCAGCTCTTGCAGATCTCTGCCACAAAGCTTCAGCTTGTCAATGGATTCTGCAGCCAAGGCTAAAAGCTTCTCGGCCTCCATTGGGGGGCCTCCCTATAAAACAGAAAGGACACTAATGTCTTTGTGTGTCCTCTAATAAGATCCCCTGAAAAAGCTACCGTAGTTCCTTCAAGCAAAGGCTTGAATAAACATATGAAGTCAGTTATGCTGAGCGTGACATGTGTTGACTTACACTGCTGAGGATCATATTTGCTTTTTCCAGGTATTCCTGACATCGGCTTGACAGAAACTGCCCTCTCTCGTGAATAGTTTGTACACTGCGCATGAGAAAATGACATTGTTTTACCAGATTAACAAGAGTTCAATGCACAACAGATATGGTGAATAGGTTATGAAATTTTTGTTTTTATTGATTTATTTTGTATGTGTGTGTGTATGTGGTGGGGGGAATTCAATTCAGTTTATTTCTATAGCGCCAAGTCACAACAGAAATCATCGCAGGGCACTGAAGAGAGACATTCATATATAAAATAAGTTAATAACATTATTTATCAGAGGAGCCAGCAGACTGCGTCACAGACTCTCATAAATAAAACTGAAACTGTTTTGTTTTTTGTTTTTTTTCAAAGTAAAAGTGCAACACGATCAGAGAACAGAATATTTGTGTTTTAACCAACTACACATTTGTGTGGGGAATTTCAAAGTTTGGCTAAGGTCCAAAATCTACAAAAAAGCAAGTTTTTAATTTACTGATGTACTCTTTGTTTTTATAAAATTGCTTTTAAAATATAGAAAATAAATCACACACACACACACACACATTTAGAAATTAGAAAGACAACTACAGCCACCATGATCTGTGTGAGGGGTGTGTTTACGCATTCCATTTCTTTTTAATTAGGTAATGGATTAAGAATTATAAAAACTAGGATTAATCTTGTATAATCTACAAGAACAAGCTGAAAATAAGTAATTAGGTTAGAACTGACCTGAGAAATGTTTAACTGACACAACAGGTCACAGGTGTCCTCTCAAGGACTTTTTTATTTATTTATTTATTTATTTATCACTTCTGCTAGTTTGATCTCGGACAAAGCAGCTGAACTTTAGCTTATGTTGAGAAGTTGCCAGGTGAATATTTGAACGCTCTTACTTGATGGTTGGACCCCCGCTGGCGCTGGCCTGCTGCTGCATCTTCAGCCCTCCACCCATGGAGCTCCTGGAGAAGGTGGAGGTCTGGTAGGTGTTGTATCCCCCCTCCACCGGCTGGAAGTCTCCCTGGAAGCCGTTTCCAGTCACGAACACGTCGTTCCTGTAGCTCAGGTCCGGCCGGGAGCTGCTCCTCTGGCCCAGAGTGTGCAGCCGGCTGTTGGAGCCGTACAGACTCATGCTCTCCTCGCTGTTTGGTCCACTCCAAGTAAAGTTTCTGTCTCTTTTTCTGTGTATTCTGTATTTCTTCTGCTCCGCTGCGCGCGCCTCGCTGTCGTCGCCTGTGGTGGCGCAGATAATGGCGAGTGGAGAATAGACGGAAGCTGCTGGTGCTTTTTGGACAAACCACACCTTGGTGTGTTGTTCACGACACACTACAGTCTGCCCCCATTTTCTAATCCACACACACACACACATTCCTTCAGTGCAGCAACAAGGAAAGATCCACAGAGCTGTGACGAAACACAACATCTGTTCAACTACTTATTAACAACACGTAAATAACTAAATCTTTGCATATGACGCAGTTTTGTTATAAAAAGTTAAGAGCTTTTTCGTGTTTTTTTTTTTCCATTGCTTTCTGCGTGTCTCCATTATGTTGTCAAAAACAGCTCAAATGTATAAATGGTGCTAAAGTTTTATGCAGATGTCTCATGCAATCTGCTCTTGGAATTCGTGTTGTGAAATGCAGTATTTTCTGGTGTATAGGTCGCACCTGAGTATAGGTCGCACCTACGTCAAAATGTGGACCGTGTTTAGCTCTGCTGCAAATGTCTCTTCCACAGGAGCGCACAGCAAGGCTTTTAAGAAGATTAACACTTAAAAACAATTAATTGTTTGATAAAAAATTATAGCAAATATGTGTCTGAGCTGAACTTTTCTTTAATAAATTAATAATTTTAGCAGGATAAACACCTAAAAAAAATATTTGTTAGCTGACATTATTGTAAGAGTGTGTCTCAGACCCGGCTGCAGAAACAATTCAATGGGGGGGCATTCTATTTTTTCAAGGGGGCATATTTTTTTCAACATTTTATTTGCTTCAAGTTGAACAGCGGCTCTGTGACCACTCCTGGAACTCGACCATTCCTTTGTTAGGTCTAATGCTCCTTTTTTCAAACAGACAACTTTTACTCAAATGTGTTTACTGCAGTTAAAATGACACATTGGTTTTACTTTGTGTTAAATAAAAACTTTCAAAGGTATATTCATTCCTTATTATTCTTATTTTGCTTAATGACATTTAACTCTGCATGTCATCCCTGAAATTCTGACACACAGAATCACAAGTCCAAGTTAAAAACTCACTACTACTCCATTGCTTTCAATGCCAGCTGATTTGTATTGGATCGTTTTATTTATGATCTGCAATGTTTTTTATGTTTTTCGTGTTGTACTTCATTGTCTGTGTTGCCTGTTGCGTGTTTGTTTGTCCAGCACTTTGTGTGGACTTGTTCCTGTTTAAAGTGCTTTATAAATAAAATGGTATGGTATGGTATGGTAAGTGTGAACTGTGTCACAGAGTAAACACAATAAAAACATGTATTATTTGCAGTATTGTTCATTAAAATGGCTCAACACTATTAATGTATTACAGAACATATACATACAGTAGGCACATTTGATATTGTAGGCCATTGCACTAGTTAATACTTTCAGCAAGTGATTTTACTTTAATACTTTAAGTATTTTTAAAAGCAAGTACTTATTTACTTTTACTTAAGTAAAAACATTAATATGGTACTTCTACTTTTACTAGAGTACATTTTGTCTGTTTATTTGTACTTTTACTTAAGTACAGTGTTTGAGTACTTTCTCCACCACAGCACACCACAATTATGCAAGATTAATGTTATGCTGCAGACAGTATATCAAATAAACAAAATACTTATCTGCACAGCCATAAGTTTATATTGGACTACCGTACTCATGTCACAGAAAGCACAGTGGTTCTTACCTTTAGTTCTTTCTGGTCTTTTTATTTGCAACTCTTCCAATGTTGCTGGTTAGCTCAAAATCTTCCTAATTTCTAGCTATTTTAAAAAAAAAAGTCAGTTGACTTCAGTGCTTACGTTTCCCACTGAAATGGATGGTGCCGCTTCCTGTCTGCTCTATTCCATACATTGTCCTCTTGTTTTGTTGGGAAAAAGTTAGATACACGGACAGTGGTGAGCGTGTGTTTCTGTTTGAAACTGCTAGTTTGCACCCGCCCCCCTCGAACTGTAGTTGGCTAGAATGTTGCCTCGGCTTCATTGATTGGTTGAATTGTATGACGGACAAACAAAGATAGGAAAAACAGAAGAATGCACACTCGGAGATTAAAAACAAACAAACAAAAAACTTCACGTTGTCCAGTCTGTCAGGGGGGGCACAGCTGACTCTGCGGGGGGGCAATGCACCTCAATGCCCGCCCATGCCGCCGGGCCTGGTGTGTCTCAGTTTAATTTTTGTTAATAAATGATTACAAATCAGCTTATTTTATAAAAAACATATATAGGTCGCACCTGAGTATAGGTCGCAGGCCATGAAAAAATGATAAAAAGGTGCGACCTATACACCGGAAAATACGGTACTCTGTTACAACTAGGGGGTGCGAATCTCTCAGTGTCTGGAGAATCGATTCGATTCCGATTTTTGGTGTCACGGTTCGATTCAAAATCGATTTTTCGATTCAGAAACGATTTTTGATTCAGAAACGATTTTTCTATCAAAATGGTCATAAATTTAGTTTCAGTTTTGTAACTGACAAGCTAAAAAGAATAAACAACAATGTAAACAAATGGAACATTTATTTAAAAGAATAATTTTAAACTGAGAATATTCAACAACAAACAAATAGAACATTTATTTAAAACAATAATTTTAGGTTCCTTATTGTATCAATTTTTTTGCATTGTATACCAAAAAATAGGAACAAATAATACAGGAATGCATTAAATTCTGTAACTTAAATAACCAGTATTAGGTTAGCTTTTTGCTCTGAAGATTGTTGTTTGAATTGATTGAACTTGTTCTGTTTTTGAAAAAAGGGGCAGATAAAATAAGATTTCTTCTTCTTTCTGCCACCTTTCATTTTATGTATTCTTTCATATAAGATATGGTTTTATTTTCTTTATCCTTTGGGTTTTAATGGAGAAAAAAATCGATTTGGGGGCTTTTAGAATCGATTCTGAATCGCCAGGACTAAGAATCTAGATTCTTAAAATTCTAAAAATCAAATTTTTTCCTGCACCCCTAGTTACAACCACTTCAAATCTTAAGCTCAATGTCTAAAATTGGCTGAGTTGTAGCCATTTTTGTCTTTTCTAATGCCAGCTGGCTGTGGTGGCCATCTTAAATTTGAATGGCTCCAAAAGTTAATCAATTGTAGAGTTGCATCTATTGATAAATTCCTGCAAGTTGAAAACCCACTTCTCTTCTCTTGCCTTTAACACGGTGTGATTTGTTTTGATCCTCTCTGTACTATATATTGTTGGCCATTTTAGTTATTTTCTGTTGCTATTTGTATCTATATTTTTATTTTATTATTTTATGTTTTCCTGCCTGCTGTGCTTGTTTGTATCTATTGTACAGCACTTTGGTTGGCCTCGATCGTTGCTGTTTTAAGTGCTCTATAAATAAATTGGTATGGTAAGTTTAATTAAAATCTGCTCAGGGATTCACAAGATTTTTTGCTAACAGATAGTTGACTCCAAACACTTATTGGTGTAATTTTAAACATGCATTATTTTAGCCCTCTGAATATGGGTGTGGGATGAATCCCAGCTACTACCCCGCTAAGTTTTAGATCAATATCTGTGAAACTGACTGAATTATAGTTGTTTTTGTGTTTTAAAGATCAGTTGGCTGTGGCAGCCATCTTGGTCTGTGCTGACTCCAAAAGTTGTAGTTGTACACAGAATGCTTACTTCCTGCAACCAGTTTCATTAAAGTTTGTCCTGTGGTTCATGAGATATCTTGCTGTTACGCAGACACACAGACATTTGCAGCAGGCGATAATAAACACTCCTTCTTTTTGTAAATTAGACTCCTTGTCCTTAAAGCATACTGATTGCTACATATTAGCACTATTCTAACGCCACTATCATTTTAGTGAATATCTGTCTCTGTGGTGTTATTTTGCTCCCACAACCCACACAACCAGCGAGTCAAAGTTTGGGTTGGTTTGAAGCCTTGGCAGTGAAATCCAACTAATGAATGGCTGCAGCAGCCAACACATTTCAGTGGCGTGAGAGGAGATCGTGGCCCCACAAAGAATCTGTCATCTCGAGGTCAACATTCCTGAGGTCAACGTGGTCATTTAGTGTTCAGTGTTTTGAGTCACAACCAAGTGTGAGCAAGGCACTTTTTTAATAGTTTGTACAGTATTCACTTTCCTTCCTTCTTCTCGTACATGGCTTAAACCTGAACTCGCCCCCGTCTGCACACAGCGTCAGTAGGAGTGTGTACACTTTAAAAAGTGAAGGGGGTGCGAGGAAGATAAGGAGACGACTGTGCCGGGATGAGGTCATATTTAAAAGTGCTGACAGGATGTGAAAATAGAGCTTGACTCTGATTTTTTTTAACTCTAAAGATCTTCCCTTTATTCCAGCTAGGGAGGAAAACAAAATTTAATTCTGCTAACAGAAGCATTTTTGTCCCTCTGGTGCATTTTAGCCTCCATCCAGTGGCAGTGTTTTCACAGTGAGGTCACAAAACCGCAGAGCGAAACAAGGCCGAGCGTGAAAACAATCAAAGCCATGAAGATTTCTTACATCGATTAAAGCTTTTAAAGGTTTTCGCGTCTCATTCCAACTTGTTTAAAAAAAATAAATCTGCTCATCATTCTTCAAACGGCGCTAAATTTGTATAGTGGTGACTATAGTTTCTTCAAAAGCCACCAGTCCCAAATAACACACCAGGAGGCACGCCCAATGTGTTCAAGAGGCTTTGCTTTATCTTGTTCAACGGGCCTTGTCTCAACAAAGATACTGCAAGATTAAACATGCACAAGTTTCATGCTAAAACAAGCTGACGCAGGAACTTTACTGGAAAACGTTGTGAAACTGTTAAAACAAAAAGACTATCAGGATTAGATTTTTCTTTTTTGGCCTTAACAGATAAAAACAAGTTTGTCTTATATAACACTAACTAAACTCAACCTGCTCAGCTTTCCTTTTTGAGGGCTTGTTCAGATAGGCGTAGTCTAAAGAGAAAGTGATAGCTTTGAAAGCCTCACTTGGGAGTTAAAATGTAACTTCATGTTTGCTTTTCTTGTGTGAGAGCGGATTTTCTTTATTTTTTGATGGCAAACATGATTTTACTCCTTAACGCACCTGCGACACACCGGACACCAAAATGAAAAGCTCGCGACACAAAACGATGAATCAGCAGCAGCAGAATAGGACAACCCCAGGTTAAGAGTGACTGATCGCATCGTCAATCAACCTGACATGTACACGCGTATTAAATAATTTCCAGACGCCGATACTGACATCATCCACTGAGTAAACTGAGGGGAACAAGCTGGCAGCTGGTTTTGTACACTGCAGGCACTTCACATCGTCTTGTTTATTAATGTGACGTTCTAACAGCTGGTTCTTCAGACCTGCCACCGTTTCCCATTACAATACAGGAAAGGGAACTTTTTTTTTTAAAGCATCTTAACCAAATTTAAAGAAAATGGGTTGAAAAGGTTCCCAATAAGAGGTTATTAAAACATGAACTACATTTTTTTGGTACTTTTAGATTGCAAAACAAGCCCTTCTAATGAATTATTTGTTGTAGTCAGTGCCGGATGTTCCCTCCTCTTGAAGTCATTGAGCTCCTTCCTGGAACATATCAACATCATTAACTGGTAACAGAAACAGTAGGAGTTTTAGACACTGCG